>JAHBCN010021484.1:0-14125 GCA_019359885.1 Listronotus oregonensis | reverse complement strand
TAACGGAAGGACCTTCCCTATCCAGAAACAACCGTCAATGCCATTTCCCCAATGTACTAAACTTCTCGGTTCAAAAACCCCACTTTCCATAGTTAAAAAAATTTTGGCTCAAAAAGAACCCAACCCCCCCGGGGTCAAGGTTTTTTAAAAAAAAGCAACTGCTTAGAAAAAATTTAAAAAACGCGCCAAATTTTTCACTTTACTATAAATTTTAAAAAAAAATTTAGTGTAAAACCCCAAAAAAAATTTTTAATCAAAAATTTTTTAAAATTATGTTGGTTTTTCCTCGCTGGGGGGAAAAATTATTTTCCCCTGACAGTTGCGGGAAAATAATTCCCCCCCATTAATGACCCCAAACCCCTTAAAAAGGGGCCCCCTTTGCCCCCGTCAAGTTGTAGAGAAGCTGCCGCTCTTCTATAGGGCTTCTGCTCAAAGAGTTGGCGAGTATATTCCTCCTTTTGGCACCCTTCCCAACAGGAACACGTAGTCTTTTTAATGCATCCTTTTTACAGTTCAACTGAAAAGGCCCCCGGGAACTTTCCGCTTTCTTCATTTCTTCATCCCTAGAATGTCCAGACTATGGAACCTGCTCCCCAAACAGAAGTTTTTCCTTTTTCTCCCAGTCTCCAAATATTTAACTGTGTGAAAAAACCAGTGGCGGTCTGGGTTCCGGCCGGGGTCGGAAGATGCATGACTTATTTTTTTCCTCGGAAAACCTAACAATAAAATAAAACATATTCCGTTATGTAGCTCATTATGGGATTTTTTTTGTTTTAATTTTTTGTTTGTTTTTTTTAATGCCTTTTTTTTATTTTTTTTTTTTGATTTTTTAAATTTTTTTTTGGGTTTTTAATATTTTATCTTAAAAAGTTCATTAGTTTAACATTTTTTTTAACCGAGCCCGTTGTTTACTAACAAGTAAATGTTTTGTTTACCAAAAAAATTCATTAAGTTGACTGTAAATATGACCATTTGATATATCGTGATTTTATGGGAGCACGAAAGAGTTTTTCGTTGTCGTATAACAGACATGCCAAACAAAACAATTTTTTTTTTGTTTCCCCTCCGGCCAGGCAAAATTTTGATACCAATTTGTGAAATTTTTCTGAAAAGCCCTGATATTGCACCTGTATTAATTAAGTTTGACATCTTGTGTCGGACGCCATTATTTATTATTTTAACTAGTCGTCAAAATGGGATAAAAGTCCACTTTTTAAATTTAAAATATAAGAACAATATCACTAGTTATAGTGGTTACCTCTCCCTGTTCGTTTGCCGTTATAGGGGCTTCCCCATTTTTTGTCGGGAATTAAAAAAATTATAAGGCTTACCTGACATCTATGAGATAAAAATAATAAAAATACCTTTTCTTACGGAATTCCCCAAAAACTTTTTGATATTACAGCTCTTTATTTTAAAAACAGTCCAAAAAAAAACAATAAAATAAAAATGATGCGGGTTTCTTCCATCAAGTTTATTGAGAACCTAAACCTAACCTCACCTTTATTTTCATCGGCAGAAGTATATCTGCCGAATTGGCTATTAATACAGAACAAAATAAATCCAATGTAAGTTTGATTTATTTATTCCGGTTTCTGTGATTTACCAATGAAACCGTAAGGCAAGCCGGACCGGGAATAAAGGCGATTCGAAAAGTAGAAGTGGAATAGAACCTTGGTATGGGTTAACGAGGAGTTTTAAACCACAAGTAAACGGTATAGGAAAAATAAATAATACACCAAAAAAAGGTTTGAATAAGGTAATTGTTCTGTATAAAGATTGAGATTTTGGTTTGAATGTTTTTTATTTTAATTAATTATTTACTCAGAGCACTAAGGACCAAGGGTCGGCACTGTTTACCCTGCCGTCCCTGTAAAGCCGCCACTGGAACAAACTCCCCTTATCACACCTTATATCCACGGTAAGTTGATACTTAGGCATCAGCCTTCGTGGACTACCCAAAGATAAAAAAAAAGTTCGACAACGGGATTATCTTATCCAAAATTTTTCACCAGAAATTAAAAAGATTTTCATGTTTTTTAAAATTTCAATATTTAAAAATAAAATTGAACCAGTTAAATAAAATTATGGGAAAAAAAGAAGTCCATAAAAATTTAAAAACCATTTTAGGATTAACTGAACACAAAACGAAAATATTAAAATAGTTACACCATGCTTTGTCTGGAAAATAATGACAAATGTTTTCGTTTTGTGGAGATTGATCCTAAAATAGGTTTTAGCCTTCATCAACTTTTAAATCACCTAATTCTGATTTAATTTTATGTTTAAATATTTAAAAAAAAAAACCCTTGTGGAACATTCATTCAAAAGTGCCGAATTTTAGCCCAATTGAAGAAATAATTTTATGTTTGTTTTTTTAAAATTGATTAAATGTAAATGTCAAAGACTAACAAAATTTTGATGTGTGTCCATAAACAAACGCCTAAAGATTTTTAAAAAATTTAATTCGTTCGATTTATAGGTATAAGATAGATAACCTAACTTTAGATATGTAATCGCTAACGCAATTATGGCAAGTTTACGCTAGCGGACTAAACAAACAAAAGGAACAAGTCCCTTGAGTTTTTGGTAATCCCAGACGTTGTTTGACATATCCAAAGCTTTGATCAGGTCTGACATGATGGGTTTTAACAAATTCCTCCTTACGGTCTTCCACCGCTTTGTTTGGCTTTTTGTTTCCTTTTAATCGACGTATATCGGTCCTGTAGATGGTCTTTTTTTTAGTTTACAAATTAATGCTGGTGCTCCAGGGCTGTGCTGGCACCACGCTGTTTCTTCTACACATTAACGATCTTCTTCCCACTATCAATCCCATTCATAGTTTTGCTGACGATAGTCCTTACTCAGTATTCATTTTTGCCACCATGTAGTTCTGATTTAAAAAAAGGCAGGTAAATGCAGATATTTCTTCACAAGACCTCAAACTTATTTTGGATTGGGGCGCCAAAAATCTTGTTCAATTTAATGCCTGAAACAAATTATGTTTGTGTCGCGAAAAAGTCTGCCAATAAAGAGTCGTTATTTTGAGAATAATCAACTACAAACACAAAATCCATACCCTTTTAGCAGCTTTATAAATGTTTGGGATTCCTTTTCGAGTCAGAAAATATTACTCTTTTCCAATCTGATTTCTGTATGTATCCCAAATCAGACCCTTGAATATTTTTCATGTCTGGAGAATGGTGTCCCCTACCCCCTTAGCATTCTGGACTATTCAAAGAAGAGCCGTTTGTCTTATTAATGATCCACGCCCAGAAAGGCTTCCTTTCTTGGCCACCTTCGAACTTCTGCTCAAAGAAGTTGGCCAGTATAATTCTGAAACTTTGCGGTCGCCTACACAGTCGACTAATGACAGATTTACTGACGTTTGAAAAAAAGAAGTAATTTAGTTTCTTTGTGATTTTATGAACTATTTAGTTTACTTATGGAAGTCATTTTTGAGCTATTTACCCCTTTCTATAGTCTCTGGCCTTTAACATTTTTAAACCCTTTTGGGCAAGGTAAATCCGCAGTTTTAAAACTGTAGTAGAAACATTTAATTTAGGTATAATTTTTATATGTGTGTACGAAAAGCCAGTTCCGATGTTGTTTTCGGAAATTTGTATAGAGAATATAGAGAAGCGTGTAGATAGCAGAAATATATCGATAGTCCCAAAGCCGGGTGTCTTTTTCGAGGCAATATTCTCTAATAACGCAATCAAAATGTATTAATTCCAAGAGCGGTGGACGTGTTTGGGGAATTGAGTTTTGAATAGATCCTGCTTTTTATGTCCTGTTTTATTTTTTTTTATTTATAATTTTCAAAAGTCATTAACGGGTTGCAATTAATAGGGTTTATAAAAAAGTGGGTTTTGTTTCGAGTTTTATAAAAACAGTTTCTCTTTTACCATTTTGGGTTATTTTGATGTTCTATTTTCAATTTCAAGAAGTGGTTATTTTAATGTTTTTTTGAGTATTAACAATTATAAACAAAAATGAACAATTCAACCACGATTCTGATTTTTAAATAGAGTTGAAAATGAAAAAGTCCATTTTTTTCTAATTCAGTAAAGAGCTGTCAAATTAAAGATACTTCAAGAAAATTTTTGAAGTACTTTTTTCCCAAGTATTTTTATACTTTTTAGGAGGTACTTGTACTTGAACTTATTAGTTTTATAAAGATATTGGATTTTTACTTGATTTGACATAAATTTCTTAATATTTATTTAAGTACTTGAAGTATTGATCTTGAAGTAAAAAACTTAAAAAACTTTTAACGTAAATAAATAAAAAATATTTAAAAATAAAGTAATTAAGAAAAAACCATAATGGGTCCTAAAAAAAATTAAAAATAATTACTTTGCTCATTCCTAATAGATCATGTTATTATAATTAGAGGAAGGTATATCTTTCTCATAAACTATTAATTTCTTTTCCTACACTATTAGTTTTTGATATTAATATTTCTTATTTTTAAATTAAAATTAGAGTTTTAAAAGGGTCTTTTTTTTTAGGCACCGGCATGGTGAAGGTTTAGAAGATTTTTTTTCGAAATCAATCCATATAAAAAAACCTTTATTTTGATACCCAATTTTTATATTAATAATGATTACTAACAGCCATTTTTCATGACAATTTTATTATCGAACGCATTCAGGATATGAAACAGTTTCCAAATCAGTCCCGAAAATGTCAAAATGTGACAGTTCAAGAATATTCTATTGGTGGATTTGACGTTTGATGGAGCGGTTCCCCAACTATTTCCTATTGTAAATGCATTCATTATTACCTTTATTTAAACGAAAACCCCTGATTTTAATAGGAAAAAACAAAATTTCCACTAATAAAATAAAAACGACATGCTAGGTTGTTCTGACTTGATTTTGTGTTGATGGAAAATTAAAATATTTCCCCCAAAAATAGGTTTTGGGTGAACCGCAGGCCCCATATGAAAACATCTTTTTACAGATGTATCGGATGCCAACGGGGGCCAACGTCAACCCGTTGGCAACCACAGGGAAAAAGAACCATTATGGGAAAAACCAATATTTCCTATAATAGTTTAAGGCCCAAGCGCTACCCAAGTACGGCATTGGGCCTGTTGCCATAAATTTAATACGAAATTTTACATTATTTGGACATCGGATGCATAAGATCCCGACTTAAAACGGGACACTTAGCAACCCTACTTGTTTTCCTAACTATAGTTTTTTCCGACTGGCCTACTTTCCAATGACGTAGTTCTCAGTCCTTAAAGCTTTTAGGGTTGTTGAAAACCCCGTTTTGAGGAATAAACCCCTAGTTCCTTAAAAAAATACTACCAAGTATAATTTTTTTGTTAAGTACTTTTAATTACTTCAATTATTTTATGTACTTCAAGAGGTACTTTGGTTTACTTCAAGTACTTGGATTTACTTTAAGAAAATACTTGGGTGTTACTTCAATATTTTTTCAATTTTTGAAAATGCAAGCATTTCAAGAATACTTGGTATTTATTAAGTACTATTTAAGAGTACTTTGACAGCTCTGATTCAGTATTAAGAAGAAAAGCGAAAGTCATTTTTGATATGCCTTCTTATCTTTACAATTATTAAAAATAGATAGATAGTATGTATTTAAAATTTAGTTGTATTTTGTAGCATATTCATGTAACGCCATAAAAAGTTAGCATTGCATACCTAATCACCATGCAAAAGGAATTTTACTTGCGACCAATCTAACTATAGAAAATCACCCCCTAAACTTACAGTCATTTTTTATATAGGATTTTTTTTTAAACTGTAAAGTACAAACAAAAATTGATATAAAGGTACCTTATTGTATACCTAATTACCAAGCAAAAAGAATTTCACTTGCGACCTGCCTGACTATAGAAAATCACCCCCTAAAAATACAGTCATTTTTTATATAAGGAAAATTAAAAGAAAAAAATATAAAGTACCCTTAAAAAAGTTGTTTCATAACAAAAACTAGGATGAAGATACACCCTGTATAACTAAAATTTAATGTAAAAGGTAAAAGACAAAAAATTCTACAATTTCTTCAACACCTATGTACAAGGTAGGAAAACAAAAACTTATTTAAGAACCCACAATAACAAACTTACAAACTTAACAAAATACTTAAAAATAAATATAAAACCGCCGACACCGAATGTTTTAATATTTGATGTTCCAAGAAAGGAAGCAAAGTTAGCGCAAATACTTCCAATTGCGACTCAATTTACCCCAAAGTAACAAAACATGTGACAAACTCCACCAATTTGGTTCGTTTAGGATGCAACTGGGCATGCCTTTTGTTGGATGTTGCCAGTTTAGCCAAAGTCGATAAGAGTTGAGAGAGTTGGCCCCACCGATTCTGCGCAATAACAAAATTCCACGAAATAATTTAATGTGATGCCTACTTACACACTGATAAATCAGTGATAAATCAGTGTGTAGTTAGGCAACACATTATACTTTTATGAGAGCCGGACCACCGTTTCTGGTGCAACGTCGTCTCATTATTCGTCATCGTTGTTGTTTGTGCCCTTTTCGCCGTATTAGTTTCGATTGTTTTGCTTTGTGTGATTATATTTTGTGGTTGCAGAAGTTTTTTGTTTTGATTTTTGATTGATAAAAACCTTCTTATTTTAGTGATTAGTGTTTATTAAATTGTGACTATAAATTTGTGTTTATTGTTTGTTACTTATAATATCGTAACAAAATGACTAAAGGTTGTATGGTTTTGTCTTGCAAATACAAGGGTAACATACCCGACATTTTTAACTTTAGGTAAGTATTTCTTATATTTAAATTAGGTGCTTCTTATGAGACGTAACGTTACGTAATTGAATAAATTATAATATAATATCATTTATGAATAACAGAAAATGAAAATTTCATAGAAAATAGCCTCGGAAATAGCAGTTAGAAAATAAGGCAATCTTAACTATCTTTTAGATGATTTCCACAATGTTTGTGTATTTCTGTGGATTATTAAAAAGAAATAAGGTTTACATATAGGTACTTTTATTTCATTTAATAATTTAGTACATTTTTTAAAAAATAAAAATTATTAATTACTAGACAGTCCAGGCAAATTTTAATATAAACAGGTACCTCTAATTGAATGAAAGAAAGTACAATTTTATGTTAAAGTTCCTTTTTGATTTTTCTGTATTTTTTTAAAAAGAAATTAGATTTTTGGTTTCTTAATCTTACATTATCAACTTTTTAAGCTCGACATACTGTAGACACACAATATTTAACGGATACTGTTACAATGGATACTCAGGTACCAAAGGTTACTAAACATTTTTAACCACTGTTATTTTGTCTCATGAATGTTTGTTATTAGTGAAAAGAATATGCCTAAAAAAGCAGTTATAAAAATTTTCACTTTTTAATGTACAACCAGAATCTTAGGATTGGATTAACTCATTTACACTATCTTGCCCTTCTTTTATCACAAAATTAGTGATAAGTCCATGAAACTATCATACAATGTTTAAAATTTGTTTTAAAAAATCGTGTTTTTATTTATTTACAAAGATTTTTGGTAAACATACAAAACTCCCAAAAATATCGACCATTTAAATAGAAGGCTGTAAAGTTGCGTCATCTATTCTTTACATATTATATCAGATAATATGAAATCCAATATTACACAATAATTTTAAATATTTTATGGTAGTATCGTTTAATAACCAACAATTATGTGCAAAAAATAAAAGGAAATAGTAAATGTTTGAATTTAACATTTGATGATGTCAACTTTATAGATAGTAACAAAGAATTATGGAAGTCCGGCTCTGACCTACTATTCATTGCGCAAACTCTGCGGGGCCAATCCCCCTGTTCCCGCTGCCCTGCACGCCTGGACAATTTTATTCTACAGTATTGGACTTCCATACACCTTTAAACTTCCTTGGTTGTTACAGATAAATTTGTCAACTATACTTATTCGCTGGTCATCTGTCACTTGTCACTTGGTATATTTCTTACTACTCACATGTTAGGAATGACCCACTTACCTTGTAAAACTCTTTTTCTGACTCGTGCCAGTGCGATAAATATTACTTTATTCAATGCCCTGACTTTACCGTACACACCACCCCATTTAACCTTTATTTCTGAAAACAAAATATCTGCAAGCGACTTACGTATAATTAAACAATTGTGGCAGAGGGAAGAAAACGACGCTCAAGGCAACAAAATCCACCCCAAAGGGTGGCTCACTTAGTAAATAGCAACTAAACAATCATATTTTACCGGTTAGTTGTTTCGGTATTATCTGTTGGTAACACTGGCAGATCAAAGCCAAATTATATACTTGTTCACTTCGCTGAGTTGGCCCCAGGCCGCGTTTTAAAATTTGTGGCGAATTGCGTTTTTGTTTCTTTCCTTTTTGAAGTAGGTCATTTCGAAATTGAAAATTAATTTTTCTTTATTGTTTTTGACAGCCTTTTATTTATTAGGAATTATCTTTATTTTTAAAAGGGCTTTTTATGCTTTATTGAATTTGTAGATGCTCTTTAGGTAACAATCTGTTGTACAGGGTGTCCCAAATTCAAGCCTTATCATTGGGATCTTGAGGAGCTACGAGGTGGGTTAAATGAGGCACAGTTCCGCAATTTGATGCTGATAAAAATGCCATCTTAAAATGTTAAGATTTCAAATACATCCGAGGACTTTCGAAAAAAAACAAATATTGGCGATTTCATTTTTATTTTTTTATTACTCTATTTGAATAGATATAACAATTATTAGATTTACAAACCGACGTTTTGTCATTGTGCTGCCATCATCAACTTTGTTTTTTAAAATACGGTCCTAGATTTTTTATTAAGGATTTTAAGAGCTTTTAGGATCTCAAGACTAATGATGTATCACACTTATTCAAAAAAATCATTTTATTGTGTTCCTTCCAAAAATCTATCATCTGGCTTTCTCTAACACATAATTTTTTATGGAAATTGCCATTAATATGGAATCTTATAAAGAAGTTAAATTTTTGAAGTGTTCAATACCAGGCCACCGTCCAAGTATAAAAAGTCTGCTCACTCTTTGGATGTCGCAAGAATACCGCCGTTGACCTTGAAAATACCCGGCCACGGGTAAACAAACAAATAGGTGCTCCTACCGCGTACGTTCAATATGAATAGTCTAACTCCCGGTTAATTATATTTTTATACGGGGGGCGTTCGATTAGGAATATATAATATTATGAGTGAGATTATTAATGTTTGTATTATGTATGTTTTTTTATAAACCATTATTGACAAGTAGGTTACTTTGGTAACAAAGAAAATAAAAGACGGTAGTTAAAGTACACAAAAATATATTTATTACAAAAATTTAACAGATTTTTTAAAATGTTAAGTTTTTGGACTCTTTATTACCAGATTGAATTTTAAATTTTCTGTTCTCAAACTTTAATGTATAATAAATACGAACTCGTGTACAATGATAAAAATATGATTTTGGAAAATTTGGACATGAATGAATATACTTTGTTTGGGAAAAGAGTGTATTTAATTTATATCTCACATTGTTTTAAAAACAGTAATTATTAAAGTTTGACACAAAAATATCTTCTAAAAATTGCAAATAATTCAAAAATATTTTTGTGGGTACTTTTAGGCCTCCAAATAAGGTTTGTTTACCTTCATAGGCCTTTAGTTCGCAAAACAATGTAGATTTTTTACTTTCAGAAGAATTACAATAGTTTACACAAATGGCACAAGTTGAAAGATATTTTTTCAAAAAGTATCCACCAACATAACCCAGAGCATTGCCCTCTTCAGTTTCTAAGTTTCTATAATTGGTAGTTTGTAGTTTTAAAATGGAATGCATATTTTTTCCCTGTTTTTCTGTTAAAAATGATCTTTCTTTTAAAAGGTCAGAGGTAATAGTTAATAAAATATCGGAAGCTTCTTCTAATGTGTTTCCACCTTGTGTAGGGTCAAAGGATTTTAACGCGAACATTTTTTTAAAAGCTCTACAGAACTGAATGGCTGTTGGCTTTCTTGCATTTCCACAAGCATTCCTAATTTGACCGAATTAATTTTCAAGACAGTCCTGATTTAAATGACGAGTTAGTAAAAATCGGAAGTTGTTCTGTTGTAATTGCTTCCATAACTGTAAAACTGATGAAATAGTTAGTCTCCATCCATATATAAATTTAAGTGTATTAGTAACATTTTTGTTATTTCTGTTTTAAATTACAAAAAGTGTCCATTTTATTTAAAAATTTAATCTGTTCTAGAGTACCTATAAAATCTTGACATGTTTTTAAGTTACTAGAATTTAATAAGTCGAATAGTTTATTAATTTCTTCAATAAAGGTTAGCAGTTATCTTGGCCTCTTGCGGTAGCTTTTCAAAATCTATATAGGATACTTGGACGGTGACCAGGCAAAAAATATATGGCTCAAAATCTAAGTATGAGTGGTATTTGGTAAGACAATTGAGCGAATGAAACAAATTAAAAGCAAAATAATAATAATTAATTAACAGTATAAAATACAGTCTCTACCACACACGATTAATAGAACCGATTTTTTTAGCAAGTAACTTGTTTTTTGTATCCGATAGCAAATTTCAATTTTTAACATTTCAAATGGGGTTATTTATACATAGGTATCATCCAAAAGTTACAACGCAAAATACATTAATATAAATAAAAATTTAGGTGTTAAAAATACAAAAAAACAGTGAAATTTCTAAAAAAGTAATTACACACGACCACGAGACACAAGTTGTGCAACTTCATCAGGAGTCAATCTTCAGCGATATCATCCACACCTTGTATATTGTATTCAGCATCAACGCCGCCTATCGAAGTGCAATTAACAAGCAATAGCCAACAAGCAACAATCGGTTAATCTCCGAGATCGAGATTTTTATTATTCGTAGTCGTATTAATATACGTTGAGATTCCATTATTGCTTGACGTTTATTAATTGTCTTATACTTAAAACCTATTTTAAGTCAAATGTTCCTTAAGCTAGATACGCTACAAGAAATGTTTGTTTCGTCTTTAATGAGTCTTTTTCTTAGGGAAACCAAAGTAGGTATTGTTTGTCCTTCATACATTTCATAATTTTTTTTTAATAGATCCAAATCACTTTTATCCACACATTTCAAGGAGCCGGAGTCACTTCGCTTTTTCCTGGAAGTTATGGGTTTTCGTATTATATCCCTAACTGTAGACAAAGGTGTTTTTGTCAAAGCACACGTCTCGGCTACAGCATCGCCAGAGCTAAAATCTCTTGATAGCAAAGACTGGTATACATTTTCGATTATTTCTTTAGCATCGGAACATAAATGCTTTCTTGTAAAGGTGTTACTACAAGATGACCCACTATCAGAATCGGCTCATGGCTGCCACATTTTTGCGCTATATATGTCACGAAAAAAATCACTTGCTTAAATCACTTGCTTATAGCACAAATAGTAACGTAAGTTAACTCGTAAACAGCTTAATAAGAACTGAAATTATGACACTCAATTTCCTACTTAAATTAGACCCTAGGAAATAACCTGCTCACCCTTTAATCACCACAAATATAGGTAAATAAATCAAATAAAACTTAGTATAGGTAATAAATCACTACGAATTTTAATGTCTAGGGATTAAAAAAACAAGTTATTAAAGATAACAGACTTAAAACCATAAAACTTTAGTTAGGACTATTATATTATATTTAGATATTTGGGCAGTGCAGGTAAATTAAATTTCAAATTCCGGCTCTGACCGCCAATATTACAGTTTTCGGGTCTGTTTATGACCCAAAAGATAATTTAGATTTTATTGCCGTCAAAATTCAACGAAATATCTCTGCATACACTTTACTTTTTCGAAAATTATTTTTCTAATGTGAAATTCGTACTGCACAAAAGTATAAGATAAATAGAGAAATCTTATTTTGGCGGTTTAAAACGCATTCTTATTTTTTCTTGATATTACCAAAATTTTTAATATTTCCGAGACACGTTCGAAAATTTCCAATACAGGGCGTTCTGATAAGGTCGTCCTCCAACGATATTTCGAGAACTCTTTATCGCATAGCTTTCGAAAAAAAAATATTTATAGTAAAACCACTCTCAAAAAAATGCTGGAAATTATTTTCAAGTTACTAATTCCACCGCTAGAAGCCGTAAAACTTAAAACAAAATTAAAAACACGGATTATTTAAAAATATGCCATATTAACTTATGTCGTTGATAGTTTTCTTACAAACTATGTAAAATAAAGATTTTATTTCTTTTATGCGTTTTTCCCCAATCTGTCAAATATAGGGAGAAGGGAGGAGCAAATGTACATTTGAAAAAACTTAAATTTTTTTCGGCTTAAGCGATTTTCATAGACTAGGTCTCGTTTCAAAGAGCTTTTACCAGGGCTTATTTTGTCCCTGGAGACTGATTTTTGCCAAAGATATACATTTTTTTTGAAAAATTTAAATACAATGGTAATATTATTGTAAGCCTACTAAAAGAGCATAAAAAAGTCAAGAAACTGGTGAAAACCGAATTTTTATATCTTTATTCATTCTTGACTTATTGCCAAAAAACTGCATTATTCGTATCCTTTTCTATTTTAAGTTGTCAGATAAACAACGCGGCGTTTTTATCGAGATTGCCATGGCAACAAAAACCGTTGTTCATCAATTTATTACCAGCATTCATAATTACACAGCTCGTGGATAATTATAGCTCATTTATTAGTATCTACTGTAGGGTTGCCGCGAGACACGAGATACGAGACGTCTCGTCTCGAAACCATTTTGTCTCGAATTTCGAGATGAGACGAGACGAGATAAAATCCTTCGAGACAAGCTCGAGACGAGACGAGACGAGACATCTCGGAAAATTTTAATGACTTAAAACTTAAGTAAACTAACTGTAATAAATCTCCAACAATATATTTTTAATTCTTAAGAATTATACAGGTTGTTTAAGATTTAGTGTTACAAACTTTGACAGCAGTTGGATCTTGCAAAAATAAGTTTCTATAAACATAGGTCAAAAAATGCATCGTTTCGAAATACAGGGTGTTAAAAAACTAAAATTAATTGCTTTAAAAAGTATACTACCCTGTGGTTTTATTATTTTTAATTATTTTGAATATTTCACTCATGTACATATTTTTCCACAGAGAAGTGGTATTATGAAAAATTGCACGGAAATTCCGCTTCGTCTAGGCAATGTGGTTTTTCCACTTACTGTCAAATTGACAATACGAAATTTTAAATAATAATGACGGTTTGTTAAATTAATATTTAATTTTAAGTTAATAAACTTTATCTACGTTTTTGATTCGTAAAATATTCTCCCTAAATACCGCTCGAGCTTTAAAATTAACCAGATATTTTTTTACTCATGCGTTTTTCTTTAAAAATTTCACTCGTCCCTCGGACTCGTAAAATTATGAGAAAACACGCTATCGTGAAAAATTATCGGTAATTTTTAAGCACTCGTGGTATTACCCCCGATAAAACAACTTAAGCTACAACTATTTTGTATCTTGATTTTTTTTAAATTTTGCTTTGCTTTCAAGAAAAAAATTAAAACCGATTCCTTTTTTATACCCTTTTGAAAAGTAGGAGTTTTACTTTGTCTTTCAAAAAACTGAAATAACGAAAAGTTGTACTTTAAGTTGTTTTTTCAAAATAATTGTTTTAAAAAATTATGTACAATTAAAGCTTCTTTTTAACTTTAGGACCTGCGTATTTCCAATTTCGAAATTTCGAAACGATGCATATCCGAACTTATGTTTATAGAGACTTTTTTTCCAAGATCTAACTGCTGTTAAAGATTTTAAAACTATTGCTCAAACACCCTGTATAATTATAAGAAAAATTTCTAGAAAACATTTTACCTGTGTTTTGTAATGGAATTTATGACTCATGTTCCATTATCTTTTAGATTTTTTCTATTTTGTGGTCATTTTTATGTCACTTATATGTTCTATATTTTTATTTTAAATAAAAAAACAAATTATTAGGTTCATTATTTTATTTTTAGTTGCATATTATGGGTGTCCGTAAAGTCTGAAATCACCAATTTTTGAGAAAACTACACAATTTAAAGAAAAGCTCAATCACGTGAACTTTTCTTTACAAGGCGTGTTTTAAAAAGATA
>JAHBCN010021483.1:0-14072 GCA_019359885.1 Listronotus oregonensis | reverse complement strand
AACATTCTAAGAAATATTGCTGATTTGTGTGATTATAAATTTAAAAAAAAATAATTTTTTTTATATAAAACTGTGAAAAATAAAACGAGATCATTGTTTAATCCCGGCATTTGACACAAATTATATTAAATCATGAAACACATTTTTACAGTAGGGATACCTATTTAAAATAATACCTTTTTATTTTCTTTCATTAATTCCAAAATTTTGGGGATTCTTCTGTTAACCCCGAAAATAGTATTTCGGTTTTTTTGGTTCCAGTATTGTCTGGTCTCCAGTTATCGATGAGGTGATAAATATTTCCACCACCTTTTCTTCAGTTGGTTTAAAAAACATCTATGATCTGGGTCCACCTCCTGTGCCTTGGGCATTTTTTTTTTATCGTTGCCTGTTTTGTTTTGGTTCGGTTTTAAATCTTGCCACGTCTAAAGTTTATTAAATTTAGTTTTATATACAATACATCAAGCATTACATTTAAAAATAAAAAAGTACAAAACTTTTTTGGGGACTCTGAAATTAATTTTTTTTTGTAGTTATACATTAATATTAGAATTACAGTAAAAAAAAAAAAGATCTGTTGTATTTAGTAATACTGTTATTTATAAAAGTATTATATCTACAAACAAACATATCATTATATATTTACCTTGCGCCATTGCTTCCTTTTTTTCACCGCCGGGAATTGCGTTTAGTTTTACAGCAATCCCCAGCCCATTTTTTTTGTTCTTTGTATGTAAATGGGGGAAAATTTTCCCCCTTTGGGGAGATCTTTATCAGCTTTTACTAATTGACAAGCTCTTTTTTTTGTGCTTTACTGCAGTACTGTAGTTTTTCTTTTTCGTTCATTTTTTTAAAATATATATAAAATAACACACTTTTTCCAAAAGACAAATTCACGTATTTACACAAACCCCCAATAAACAATAAAACAATTGAATTTTTTTTTTTTTTAGGTTATGTTCCTTATTTGCTTCTTTAAGATCTTTTTACCGTTCAATTATCCATATTTACATTTGGGGATTTTACCATTCAAAAAATTTCGCATTCGAGATTAAGACTCGCATAACACTCAAGAATGTATTATCAAATAAAATGAACAAAAAAAAAAAAAAAAATATGGTATTTTGTAATTTTTGGCGCCACAGAAAAAAGAAAGGGTTATTAATAATGGCCAGATAACCACAAAGTCAGACAAACTTAGAAAACTTCATTCTGTATCATTAGTTTAATTATCGGTATAAAAAATTAAATAATTAAAAAACGAAACCTTCCGTTTATCTTCGTATTTCTTCGACAATTGTCGAATAATTTTTTTTTTGTGCTGAAAAGACGGCATGGCTCAGCCTTCCCCCATATTATACCATGTCCGTATCTTATCTAGTTAAAAACCGAGTATTAAGTAGGTTAAATTGAAACACCCTGTAAATTGGTTTTTAAGATCAAATATCAAATTTTAGATCCCGTATTATTTAAATTTGCAATTTTATGAGAATAAAATAAAAAATATTTAAAAAGTACATTTTAACGTGGTTTCAGCGAGTTTTCTAACTTTTTAAGAATGATTATACATTCCGTTTATTTTAAAGTTGTATAAAATTTTAGTGTTGCCTATAATTTAATATTAAGGTATTTATTTTTTTAACTACTTAAGATTTGAAGATAACCGTGTCTCCAACACTATAAAATTTAACACTAAAAGGCGCGGGACAGCTGTCAAATTTAAAGTTATATGTAACCTGACTATACTCAGTGCTCCTTATAAAGACATTAAATTCATTTTTTTAATGGGACACTATAAATGTATATCATTTAATTTTTAGGTTATATTCTAAACTTTATAAATATTCATGAACATAGATTAGACTTATATAACTGTTTTAGAGTATAATTATTTGAAAATCGGCTATTTCTCAACTTTCAGGGTTTGTAGAGCCCACTGTTAACAGAGGAAGAAGGTTTTAACATTAATATTTTAACTCAACAGTAACTCATAACGATTGATCTAAAGTGACCTTGACTTTACCCTTCAGCTTGATTTTCAAGGTAAAAGTGATTTTTTAAAATGCAAACCAGTAGGTATACTGGAAGAGCACAGGCTCACTTCAAGGTCACCGAGTCTTTAGTGAATGCGCATGACCAGTTGTATAGGTGTTGGATACCGGATCGATAAGTGTTCGATACCGGTTCGATAGGTGTTCAATACCGGTTCGATAGTGATTGAAACCGGTTCGACATCGATTCGATAGGTATTCGATACCGGTATGTTTAGTGGTTCGTTACAGTATCGAACACCTATCGAACAGGTTTCGAACACATATCAAACCGGTATCGAACACCCGTCGAATCGATATGGAACACCTATTGAACCGGTATCCAACACCTATCGATCCAGTATCGAACACCTATTGAACTGGTCATCTGCATTCACTAACAACTCGGTGACCTTGAAGTGAGCCCGTGCTCTCCTAGCTTACCTACTCAAACCCCTATTGACACCTTTTAAAGGTCATTCGGGATCCGATATCAAAAATAGTGGATCCTTATTAAAAATCACTTTGACCTTGAAGATCAAGGTCAAGGTCAAAATTAAAGTCACCATTAGATTTACCGTTTGATTTCCCAAAACTCATAACAAAACTTTTTGTTCTCTAGCTTCCTTATTTTCCAAGATATTTAGGTGTGTCCATACTTTTGGGGCACCCGATGACACGATATAATTAATATTTTATGTTAAATACTCATCAGCTCTATAACATCTGAAGAAATAGACGATTTTTAACTATTTAAACCTTAAAAATAGTTGAAAAATCTAACATGTTTACATAAAATTAAATACAATTTAAAGTTAAATCTAAACATTAATGTATAGGGTGTTCAATTTAAAAATAAAATTGTTGGCAAACCTAATCCCTCTTCATTTAAAAATATAATGAAATGGAATTTTGGTTTTAACCAAAAATATTTGACCATATTTTATTTTGGCACACCTTGTAGATAAAGAAAAGGTAGCATCCCAAAATAAACGGGCTACCCTGTACATTTTTGCTAATAACGCTGTTAATATTATTATCATTATAATTATTAAAAATTTTACAATTTTCTTCTCAAAGATTTATAAATTATGTTTGTAATTTATGCACGCACAGAGTTTAATAAAAAATAAATATATGTTTTATTTAAAGAAAAAACTGTGTTACCTACGTTTATTTTAGTTTTTTAATAATCTTGTTAATTTCAACATTAATTTTGAACGATTCATTTTGTATATGTTATGGGGAGTATATATATTTTTGGTTACGGTCAATAATTGAATTCGGGCAATACCCGAAAAAAGTACGCAAAACTAGTTATGAGCAACGAATATTTTCCAAACACGAAATTTTAATTTTATAGGGTTATTGAACATTACAAAATAAGCAAAACTAGTTTTGCGCAATTTAAAATGTGCAAAATTAATTTTGCGCAATTTGAAATGTGCAAAACTAGTTGTGTACATTTTTGAATGGCCAGCACTAATTCTGCCTATTTTACAGCCGAATTTATTTCGTTTGTGCTCGTAAAATTGTGTATCTTAAAATTATTATAATTACGATATTCACCTATGTACCTATATAAAAATGCAAGCTGAATTCAACTCTCGATTAATTCGGTTATTGGAGGCTTTAGGTACTCAAAAACAATCTTCTGATGAAAAGTCATTACTTTACTACACTTACTGTGGACGAAAGTGATGTGCGTGGTTTCATTCAAGACGGAGAAATAGAAAATATGCAAAGTGAAACAGGTGAAATATGGACGATAGTGAGGTGCAAGATGAAGTAATGGAAAGTATGCCAAGTGAAACAGATGAAGTGCAGTTCCTATTGTCACTGAGGAAAATATGGACGGTAGTGAAGTGATGGTTTCATTCAAGATGGATAAATAGAAAATGTGTGTCAAAAACCTATCGCCATTGTGAAAAGCTGCTCAGAGGCAACGGAAAAATTCGTGCTACCTGCTGGTATTTCAAAAATAAGCAAATTTGAATCAGATTTTTAATGTTTTCTTTGCCAATGTTCCTGCGATATAATAATGAATCGTGAAAACGTTAAAAAAGGTTTTAAAGTACAAGCCAATTTCATGCTCGCACATGCGACAATGTCTTTGTACGAATACCAGACGTGGATTGTGGCAGATTGGCACCACGAAATGTAATGACAGTTGTTCAATCGATTGATGATGGATTTTACAAATTAGCAATAACGACTGAAATTTTACCAAAACAGTTTTGTAGAAACGAATTTCTGTTGGCTAATGATAATGTTTTTCTAGACGAAAACAATGTTGGCGACAAGAATGACAAAGAAATATCACAAAGAACTACATCATCCGATACTTCTGGATCTATACAAGGTTTTATTTCATGTATGTGCAATAAAAAGTGTATTAACAGAGCATGTTCTTGTCTAAAAAAGAATGTCACCTGCAATTCTTAGTGCCATCATTTAAGCTCTTGTTCAAATAAATAATTTTTTAAACTTAACTGGATATTTGCCTAATAAAGTGCTATTTGTTATTGTATTTGTCAGTATTTAAATAAAATATATTATCTAAAAAACATTTTCAACTTTATTTTATTCGGACCCTGCGCGCTAATTAAATTAAAAAAGCAAAACTAATGCTGATCATTCGAAAATGTTCAGAACTAGTATTGTACAGTTCAAAATGCGCCAAACCAGTCCTGCTTATGTCGTAATGCTCAATATCCGCATAAAAATAAAATTTCGGGTTTAGGAAATATTCATTGCTCAAAACTAGTTTTGCGTATTTTTTAGGGTAATGCCCGAATTCAACTATGGAGCTTAACATACATATATAATATATTAGACGTTTTCCCGGCACAATCTACTTTATAAAGGTTTGGCAACCCTGTGTGGTCGAGTAACGTCGGCGGGGTATGTAATCTTGTATCTTCGATGGCTTCAAAAATATGGTGTACCTATTTGGATTCATAAGGTGTATTGAATATATAAAAATCGTAATTTAAGGAGATAGCTTACCCCTCTAGTGTTGCATGAAAGTTGTAAATAACAAGATTTAATTTTTTAAATTTACACTTCTCTAATGAACTTCCTTCTTGGTGGTCTAAGTTTGTCTATTGTATGTATAAGGTCTGGTAATCGGTAAAAGTAATATATATATATATATATATATATATATATATATATATATATATATATATATATATATATATATATATATATATATATATATATATATATATATATATATATATATATATATATATATATATATATATATATATATATATATATATATATATTTAAATTTACATTTTTCCCAAAACCAGTTTGTTTTTGTTATTTTTTTAATATCCGAAGCAAACTTATAAGATAACATAAAAACCCCATTATCTTTTTTTTCCTAACAAACATATATATTTACTTTTCTTTTGTATTATTGAACATATCAAAAATAAATTTGCTACATATTGAAAACAAAGTACGGTAAAGCTTACTTCGATCCGTTTTTGATTGCCCTTTGCTTTTCCAAATACGAATTGAATAGTTTTATCTTGCCAGAAAGAAAATTGTTCATTGGTTTAAATGTGCTTTGTTATTTACTGACAAAAGATACACAGAAGTAAATTCGAGCCTTACTGTTAAAATTTTGTAATCGATAACAGAGTAAATGGTTAATTAAAGAGGACGTATTTAATTTCCTTAAAATAATTTTATTTCTTTTTTAAAACAATTAAAAAGAATACATTCGTTAAATTGTTTATTGTTAGTCGTCAAGACGACATTTTTTTAAAGGATAAAATACAATGATATATGTTTTTTTTTACACTAGAAAAATAGGAGAATTGTTTTTTTAATATGGTATTTTATATTTTAAATTGACCTTTTATGTTTTTAAAATGACAACCAATGCACCTTTTTAATATTTTTCGGACAATAACCTTTGTATTCTAAACCTTAAGTTTCCAATATGTTTTGTATCAAAACTTAACGATAGAATAATAATAAAAGTTTGTAGGAGCATTTTCAAATTTTTAGTTTTACAACATTGATATTTTTTTTAGTATGAGAAGTATAAGATATTAAGGAAAGAATATACTCCCCTTTCCATAAAAAACATCACCGTGTCTCGTACTAATAAATTTTATGTTAAAGCTAAATGAAAAAAAATGATTTTTGTTTATTTTACTAATACGGTTTCATTTTGATATCTTCCACTGTCCATTCTATAATTACAAATGGCTAACCAAATAGGAGTGACTGAATTTTTTTTTGTAGGAATTGACTATTGCTTTTTTTTTAAACATTATTTGCGATCATTTAAGTTTTAAGAAGTAAAGTAAAATACTTAGTTTAAGTTAGATTAGTTTATTTAAAAATAAACTTTAGGAAATTACCAGAAGTTTCATTTATTACTTTAAGCATTAAATATCTGGTTTCGGTAAAACTAAAGACAAGAATGTCGTTGTCGCTAGCAAGAAGTTCGTTCTCGTATATATTTAAAACGAATAGTCATAAAGAAGCACTTGACCTAGTAAAATTCCCCTTTAAATCTAAAAACCATTAAGAGATCCCGGCACTGCCTTTTCGAATCCTGTTTTATTACCTTTATGTTGAAACCAAGGAACTTTGAGATTTTAAAATAAGTAAACTCTGAATCCGTCACTAAATTAATACTATTAAGCTGTTTGCTTTCAGATATCTTAGGTAACTTACTTTCCAACCAACTTTTATTTGTTTTAATGAATATTTTGTTTTGTTACTTTAAAAACAAGAGTAAAAATAGCGAGTTTTGTTTTGCTTGACATTGTAGTTTGATCCTAACTTAACTTCACAATAATTTTTGTGTGAAAAGTATTAAAGATTTTTAAATAGGAGAAAAAAAAATCCAATAACAAACATAATATGAAATATAATAAAATTTAAAAATGTTAAGAACCTTGCAATAATAATAATTAATAATATTAGGGATCAAATATATTAAAATATATTTGGCATTAACGTAATGTGATAGGTGTGGAAGATAATTGTATGATTTTTTAGGTAGACCCCCTAAAGTTAAAAAAATGTCTTTATTATCCGGTCAAAACAGACATTCACCCTTGCATAAATTTCCAAGAAACTGTTAATTTGCATGAATGTTAAGGATATTATTATAATGAAATTGTGAAAAGTCCCCATCGATCCCATGTGTGCAAAAAATTTTATACATAGCCAAAATTTGCAAAAATGTGTTTTTTGGTAAAACAGTTTGTTTAATAATAAAAATAGTTTAAACAAAAATTGTAGGCCATATAATTCTCTACAAAAATTATTCCTACACTTTTTTTCCTAAAATTTACCATTTTTGAGAAAAAGCGATTCTAATATTTATTAAAGTTTTATTTCCTATACTCACCTCTGAGATATTGAACTTGACGCGTTTTTTTGACGTGGTTTCCCCAGTAAGCCTACTCCACGGTCTATTTTATTAAATCCCACTGGAATAAAAGGTCTTCTCATTTAATATCTATAATACTAATATATGAAGCGTCATATTACCGTCTAATGCATTTACAAATTTAAAATATTTTTAACGGATTGCCTGCAACATATTGAATAAACTTGCCACTTTCTGGTGGTAAGATATGAGGTGGACGATGAAAAACTATTGCTGCCTCGTTCGTCATAATTTCATTATAAGATGCGCATATACCAAAGTACAAAAGCATTAGTATGAGACGTTTTAAGGCAAATCGTCGCGTCGATGAAAAAAAAACTGCAAGACCCAATTGTAGCTTGGACTTAAAGGACTGAGGGCGAAAAGCAGTCATAATGCTGTGACTAAGGTTTGTACATACTAATTTTAAATGTTCTAAATTAACCGTTTAATTTTTAAAATTATTTTTTTTTAAATAAGTTAGTGACTCTGGAACCTGGTGGGGGGTAACAAGAATTATTAATGACTACTTATCATATATTTTCTAAATTTTAAATCCCTAAGAAAATTTGTCAAAATAAAACTGGCAGTAATTTATTTGGTTTTCTAGTAGAATCGTTTCGGTTTTAAACTTGACGCATCGTTAACATCCGATAATTGATAAAAAATATGACATGTTACTTATTTTCTTTTAACAGGATTAATCAAAAATGCTTATTTCGCTTACACATACAGGGATAACTAAAGATTGTTTTCCTCCTACTAAATAAAGAGTCACCAAAAAGTATTTTTTTAATTTTTACGCACAAAATCACTTGAAAGAAACTATATTTAAACTTGCCTCAACAAGAGTGATTCAGAAAATCATTAAAACCGTTTTTAAACGCCTTTGACCAAAAATCCGGTATAATAGTTTTACATAGAGGAGAATTAAAATGATTTTTTCCATAAATATGTACCTATAAGGGAAACCAAAAGTTAAATTTTTATTGAAGAGGGTATGTGGTATATTTTGATTCTGAATTAAAGTTTTATTTTTAGTCGTATAAATTTCTTGTGGATAGAAAAGTTGTAACTACACAGAAAATTCTGGTTTATCTATTTAAGAACTAGTTAAACAAAAACATTACATTTAACCAACTCTAAAACTTATATAATTTTACTTAGTTTTGCAGTCATTTCAAATATATTTTGGGTACTCTTACGCAAATATTGTTAAACTTCCAGTTAATACTGTGTAATTTTTGTAACTTAATTGTTTAAGAGATTTACCCAATTGTTACATCTTTTACTTAGGGCCATCAATTATTTGAATTAATATTAGCTATATTTGGATCAGTAGAAGTTAAAAGTGCAGGAGGGACCACATGTTGGCGCTCGCTTCGACCAACAGCAACGCTTTTAACAAAACATTAGGACCATTCGGTCAAATAATTTTTCATAATAAAATTTTCCCAATACTTTTTTACTTTGGACAGAAAACAAGTGTCTTTTGAAAATCATTTCTAAGATTTTTGTACCCTCAGGGATTAGGGCAACAACGAAATATATAAAAATAATATTTAAGGAGTTTTAAATAAACACCCTTTTTATCTAAACTGTGGTCATGCAATATGTTTTAGTCTGTTTGCTAAATAAGTTTGGATTACTTTTATGGTAATATCACATTGGTTTTATGAAACAAACATGTTGGTTATTTAATAAATGTTGACATTTACCTGTGTAGAAACTACCATTTGCCCGGGCGAAAAGTTATTTCTTTCCATCCAGGTAAATGTCAGTTTCCGCTCTGGATAAATATCAAATTTAGAAATATGTCCGTCAAACTTTTAAGAAGTCTAAAACGTCAACATTACAAACTTGGTTATAAATTAATATATGTTTCTTTTAAACTGGCTTATTTTCTTTATAAAAGGGTGACTAAATAAGTGTTACATAAATTATTCGTAAAGCTATAAAGGCTTGAAAATGCTTATCATCTACCATTAAAATATCAATAAAGTAAATCTTAATTTACAGTCCTATCACAGTTTTCAATCTTTAAATAAGGTAGAAAAAAAGCTTGCATTGTAATTATTTTTCTTAAAATATTTAAAAAAAAAATTGACATGTAACAATTTTTTAAAAAAATATTGTCAATATTTTTAAAAGGTGCATTAACAAGTCTAAAAAAACTATTTGCTATTATTGGGTAATTTAAAGTTTCTTTATCAAAGCACAGTTCTACTTTATTACCGGGTTTTAAAATGTCAAGACTATTTCAAAATCCTTCCCGATTGACTGACTTTACCTTGTTAACTTTATTTATATTTGTTTAGCGACCCAATTAAAAAAGGGTAGAGACAATAAATTTTAACAAAGTGTGGCTCGCTTTAAACAGGGTAATTTTTTGTTGAAGACCTCTGCAAATTACTTAAATAAACATGTTGCATTTTAATACCTTTTTCTTATTTTGGTCATTCATTGGTGCATAGCTTAATTAGTATTTAAAAAAAGTGATACTTTAGAGATACCAGTAATATTAACACAAGGAAGACAGTACTAATATTACAATGGGACTAAATATTAAAGAAAAATATTTGGTTTTACGCACAGTGGTCGTAATTTCGTTAATCTTAACCCTGCAATATATATATTTTTTAATTTATAAAAGGTGTTGTTTAAGTTTTATATTTTATATTGTTGTTGCCTTATATTTAAATTTTGAAATAATTCGCAAGACATACAAAAAACATTTTTTATTTGCACCTAACATACCAAGGGTGTCTCAAGTGGGGTTAGAGGCAGTTTATTAAGACATGGGTGAAAAATTTACACGAAAAGTAAAAACCACTATTACCAGCAAATTACACAGTCTAGATACTGTAGGGACAAAAATGCGACCAAAGTAGAAAATAAGGGAAAACATAAGAGAGGCATTTTTTTAAAGCATTTTAAGGTCTGTTTGGTATTCCGATATAGGATACTCTATTTTACACTTTTTTGTCAATAAATCATTTGTAATCATCAGTGTAATTTAGGAATAGGTGTTAAGTATGAATTCTGGTGTAAACTAGTTTTCTCTTAATTATTCTCTCAAAGTAGTGAAGTTAGATGCATTTTTACTACAAGACTTAAATTTGTTTGTTTGTAAACATAACCATAAAGCCATTTTTAATTTCTGAAATACATTTAAATCGCGTTTGGTATAAAAATTAAATAGGGAATTTATTTACACTTAGATCCATTTTTTAGTCCTACACTTTTCTACTCTTTCCTACTTTAAACTTGATAATAAACAGAACTTTAGTAAACCGAAAAAAAAATACAAGATTTTATACAGTTTATTCTTTAACATGATGTGAAAACAAATTAAAAATAATAATTACATAGGAATTCAAACCAAAATAATGCAGGTACGTTCAGGATTATCAAAAAACTTATAAAAAATGTTTTTTTGTAATTAGGAAATTTAATGAAAGTTTTTTGGAAATAAATTGTGCATGTCCAATAACCTAAAAAGAATTTTGGTAATTATTACGTGACTGCTGCTATGGCGGTCAATTTGAAAAATGTGTTATGAAATCTCAAAAAGTGAGGTTAGAAATTAAAATATAAAAAAAAGTTTTTGGACAAACCCGTTTTAAATTAGGTTTTGGAACTATTTACTAAACTCTTAGGAAAGATGTAAATATTAAGGAATTTGTTATTTCTGCGACATGCTGTATTCTCTTGTAATTATTTTTCAGATTCCATTAGAAATTATTTTATTATGACCTTTTATTTAACTTTTAATTCAGCACACATATAGTAATAAGTGTACTTAGTTATCTATTCTAGAGACAAAAAGGGCGTGTTGGGTATGTAATTTATTTGGAATAAAATTGTGGATAGTATAGTTTAAGATCTTAGTACTTTAAGAGGCCAAGATTTTTGAATAGAATCTTGACCCTTTTTTAAATAGATACTTTTAATAATAATATTTTTTTACCTGAAATAATAACAAAATCAAACAGGGCCAAATGACTTATTTCTTTACCTTTAAAATGTTATTAGGCATGATTACTGCATTTACCAATAGACCTCCATTTATCTTTTGCTACAATAAAGCCAAATTGGAAAAGGACAAGACTATACCGAAGACTTTCCCATTTGACTGACTTTACCTCGTTAACTTTAATCATCTTTGTTTAGCGACCCAATTAGAAAGGGGTCGGAACAATGAATCTTGTAAAATGTGGTTCGCTACAAACAGGGTCATTTTTTATTGTCAAAGCCTTTTGCAAAGTTGTTGCCTAAATAATCAGGTAGGTTTTCAAACTTTTACGCTTTTAACTGAATTTAAATTTATGTAATTAAACAAAATCATTTTTTTAATTTAGTCAAATAAGAAGATATATGTTGTGTCTATTAAATACTTATTATTATCTTGGCTAATATTAAAAACGTAATGGTGTTTTGGTTCGGGTTTTAAATAAAATTTATTTAAACCAAAGTTAAAATATTTTTTATTTGATTTAAATTTACAACGATAAAAAGAAACCTGTTCTATATGTTAAAATTATATAAACCGGTATTTACTTAGGCCCACGTTTCAAGAATTAATATAATTTGCTTATAAAAAAAACTGGCTAATAAATGTTAATGCGCAGTGAAGAACCAAGGAAGTTTGAGGGTTAATGGAAGCCCAATTCTATGGCCTATTCAATCAAAAAATGTCCAGCCCACTATGAAAATTACTGTCAAGAGTGGCCCCCTCGATTCTGCGCAGTAACAAAATATTGTAATGTGAATGCCTACCTACACACAGTTTGTAGGTAGGCAACAGGCAACACATTATCGAATATCTCTGATTAGGAAAACAAGCGAAGGTCAATACAAATATTACTTTACAAGATCATAAACTAATCTTGAATTGGGGCTTCAAAAATCTTGTCCAGTTTATCGCTCCAAGACACAGTCATGTTTCGTGTCGCGAAAAGAAGTTATTTATTCATTTTGGAGTTACTTTTGAGAACAACCTTAACTGACTCAAACACATTACATTCAGCTGCTTTAAACAAGCTTGGATTCCTCTTTTAAGCCAGTAAGTATTTCTATCCGTCTAATCTGTATACTCTGTATGTATCCTAATCAGACCATCTTTAGAATATTGTCCTCATGTCTGGGCAATGGTATTTCCTACAACTCTTATCATTCTTGATTCCATTCAAAAAAGATCTGTTCGTCTAATTAATGATCCCACGCTTACAGAAAAGCTTCCTTCCCTTTACAACCGACGGGCTGGAGAGGATTTGTTGCATTTTTATAGGTATTTTTACGGTTTTTGCTCCAAGGAGTTGGCACGTGAAATTTCTCTTACGGCTTCTAATAGAGCAACACGTAGTGCCACTTTTATGCATCCTTTTGCAGTCCAACTTAAGAAGCTCCTAGCTTCCCACTTTCTTTGTTCCATTATTCTCAGAGTGTCTAGACTATTTAGGTCTGGTGAAGATAAACTCCCCTTTACCACATTTAACGGTATGTTAGTATTGAAGCGTCAGCCTTGGTGGACTGACGATATAAAAAAAAATTCTGGTGTAAAAAATTCTATACTTCTTGTTAAATTTGCTTATGTTATCTGCATGATGAAACACTATTTTATTTTACTTTTATACAAATTATAAATTTATTAAATATTGTAATACCATAAATCACCAACAACCCGTGCAAATTATGATAAGTTTTTACTTTTCTTGACTCTTGCCGATTTCGATAATTTTTTGCATACAGAGGCGCTGATTACAAATTTAAAGTAAGTCTTTTTCGTCAACGTTTTATTTGTTAGATATCGATCCTTAAATATAATAATTAGATTAAACTCATTTACACTGTCTTGTCCTTCTTTTTTTCTCAAAATTCGTGATAAGTACATGAAACTATTATACAATGTTTGAAATTTATGTGAAAAAATCGTATTGTTAATTATTTTATCAAGATGTTTGGTAAAAATACAAAACTTCCAAAAATATCAAACATTTAAATAGAAGGCTGTGAAGTGGCTCCATCATTTCTTTACATGTTACATCAGATGAAATAAAATCCAATATTACACAATAATTTTAAATATTCTATAATAGTTTCTTTTGTTAAACAACAATGTTGTGCAAAAAATAAAAAAAACAGTGAGCGTATAGTTTGTCTGAATTTGACGATGTAAACTTTATACATGGCAACAAAGAATTATGGAAGTCCGGACCTGACCTACGATTCATTGTGCAAATTCCGGGGGGGCCGATTCCCCTATTCCCGCTGCCCTGCACGCCTGGGCAATTTTGTTCTACAGCATTGACCTTTCATACACTTTTAAACTTCCTCGTGAAGAACACATTTTATTGGTATCTTGCTCTACGGGGATTCTCTGGTGTAAAAGGCTCAAAAATCGATTTTTATTTTTTTGCATAAACAATTTCCTTAATATGTCTAAAACATGGGGGTAAAGTGATTTTTAAAAATTCGAAGCCATTATAAAGAGACAGCAGTTAGAGGAGGCAGTTGTTCGAAGCGCTGAGCTGAGCGCTGAGAGTTCTGTCGGCTTGATACCTGAGACTCTTCTATACAAATGTATGCTTATACAAACACAGACAAGTTTAAACAAGCTTCGAAAACAATGA
>JAHBCN010021482.1:0-14080 GCA_019359885.1 Listronotus oregonensis | reverse complement strand
GAAAAACTTCGTCGTTAATTTTTTTTAGATAAATTAACTACAGTTTAATTATTCATCTCATTATTTCTTATATTAGAAATTGAGTTTAAGTTTTTCTGCATTAAAGTATTAAATCTTTTCTTATGTATGTCTTTTAAATTTAAAAATTTATTAAATAACTATTATAAAGACAATTACAAATATGAATTTGATTTTGTAAAATAGATTTTAAATTATTAATCTCTTCTAATAGATTAGTTTTATTATATCTATGAAATTGTAATCTTTCACATAACATGGCTTAGCTTGCTCTTTCTAAAATAGTATTTATTCTTTAATTAGTGTATGAAGCTTTTAGTATTATACCTTTTGAAATGATATTGTTATATTTATATTTATGTAAAAACGGTAAAGTAGTCTCAGAATGTTCTGATTTTTTGCATTTATTTTCTAAATCTCTAAAAATAGAACATGTATAAGGCCCATACCTGAATTGTAAATATGTTCTATAGTTTTGTGGCGGTATGTTTTAGTTTGTTTTATTTGGGTTACTCCCCTTTTTTATTTTTTGGAAAATGGGACCCTCTTGGTCCGGGTCCGGGGTATGCGGGCTGACCCGGCCCAGCCCTATGGCCCCCTATGAATTTGCAGATCGCCTGCAAAAAAAAAAGAAGAAAACCCCCAAAAAACCCAAAAAATCACAAATTTTAAATCTACGTTTCGGTGGCAAATCGGCCACCGTTATCAAATTGAAACTAAAACAAAAAATTAAACTAAATTTTAAGAAATTTTAGGTCTGAAAACTTAGGAAATTTATAGCTTTTGAACTTTTAATGACGTTTTGTCATAAGTGACAATAGGTTATTGGACTGGTGTATGTATAGTATTTAAAAAAAACCAGAAAGGTGGGTGGTATGGGGTTAATTGATTTTTAGTTTACCTGAATTTACTTGCATCAAGCATAGGTAACCATGTATTATTTAAACTAACAGATATTGATGCTACACATCTGTCTTTATTTAATAAAATAAATGCACTTTCTTTTATTTTACGTTTGGGTTGAAGTTGTCTGTCCCATGATCACAAAAATCTTAGCAAGTGGCTTCAGATTTGTATATTTCATCAGCAGATCTTTTTGGCAAATTGCTAAACAAAGTTGTGACAGGTTGGGAAATAAATTTCACACCTTAAGCACCTTTATTTATGTACTTATTTATCTTCAGTGTTTTTCACATATTTTATGGTATTTATGTAAAATTGGGGCCCCCTTGTCAAACAAGTCTTCTTTATTGAAAACCCTTTTCCCCCAAATTAAAATTTAAAAAAAGGAGTTCAAAATACGTACAAGTTAATAATTTATATTGCTATTTCAATTTAGTATTGGTACATCCTAGATTCATGTTTTGGAAAAAAAAAATGTGAATTTCTTGATCCGCACGAGAATTACACAGAGTATATGCCAACAATATCCACTGCTTTTATTAGTCATTATTTATGTGGGTATTAGTTTTTATTTATAAAAAACTTAAAAACAATAAAATTAAGTTGGTCCAAGTAAACAATTATTTTGTTTGTAGTAAGAACGTCAATTATTTAAAATATTTAATGGATATATGCAACCATAATTACTAAACCATCAAAATTCGCCGGCGCTTCTGTATGGATCAGTATTCTGGGCTATACTAAGGTTATAGTAAGTACTGAATTTTAAATAATATTTTGTGGTGTAATAGGGTCAACCTATATTCTTTTGTAATTTTTTATTTGTTAATAGAATACATACTAAACCTATATATCTTGACGGAGGCTACTACCCTTAAAATCCTTAACTTAAAACATGTTTTTTTAAGTAAAAAGTAGTGTTCTCTCTTACTACAACCATGAACAGTGTAGTTTTTAAACATTTGTTCGTTTTACTAATAATGATAAAGGTAACTTATTCCGTAAACTTTAGTAACATGATATTTACCTTAAGACATTACTTATATTACTAACTTTTTTTTTTTAATTGTTCTACTAAAGTTACAGAAACAAACTTATTATTTAAAATTATCTATTTTGTGATATATTATTAGATACACATATGCCTATGTCTTTTGTAGAGTTACCTTAAATTTTAGTAATATGGTTTGCTCAAAGTAGGGTTTTAACATTAATATGCTTTCTATTCAACCTCCACTAATCTTACTACAATTTAAGTACATATATTTTTTATTTCATTTTATATTTTCTTATGAAAAGATTATTAAATAATAATATTATGAGTTTGAACCATAATTTTACTCACGAATTTTAGAAGGCTGTGGCAGCAACTATTACTCATAAGCAAATTATCAAAACAAGAATTCATGCAAAAGGTTGTCACAAATTTCTATATTTACAATGGACAATTTTCAAAAAGTATTGCTTGTGTAAATTTTGCGAAAGTGTCGAAGAAATAGATAAACAACACAGTAACTTTCCACTCTTTATAATATTTAGTAAAGAACGCTGGTATAGATTTATTGGAAAATAACTCGTTTAAAAAGATACAAGAAACTCTTGTTTTTATGCAACCATCGTTAAACCGCGTGAGGAATACAAAAAGAAATAAAATAATATCCAAGTACTATTTGTACGTTCTTAAACATCGAAATTTTATGGTCAGTACTAGCGAAGTTCCGAGTCCTACCTAGTCGCCTATAAAACGAGAAGGTGTGTTCCAAGAATACCATGAAATACTAAATGTTTTATTAAAAACACAATAAGGAATATGTCTGTTATTGAGTGCCGATAATACAGGGTGTGAATCCTGGGGTGATTTTAAGGAGAAAAGTTTAAACAACAAAGTCCTAAACCCCGTTACAGGGTGTTAATATTTTTAAAGTGAGTTTTTTATCACAATTTGTTAAAATTTTTAGTTTTTTATGAAAATTTTTTTTAAACCCTATTAAAATTTTTTGACCGAAAAGTTTTTTTTTTTTTTAGAGTGACGTCCGGGACGGAGTTTGAACTGACAATTTTTGAAAAAAATTTAAGGGCACCGATTTTTTTTTAAAAAAACCCAAAAATATTTTTTAAAAAACTCCATTTTTGGGGCAAATTTGATTCCTAGATTCTTTTTGTACGACGTACCGTCATCGCGTAAAAAAATAAAAAAAAAAACCCAAAAAAATTTTTCAGTAGCAATGAACTGAAGAAAAAAAAATTGTTTTTATTTTTTACGCGAAAACGGTACGTCGTACGAAAGTAAGTCTAGAAACCAAATTTGCTTCAAAATAAATGAGGATTTTAAAAACAGTTTTGGTTTTTGAAAAATCAGTGACGTACCATTTTGCTCTTCAAAAATTTTCAGTTCAAACCCCGTCCGGACGTCACTGATGAAAATTTAAAAAAAACTTATACGTCAAAAAATGCTACTTAATGATAAAAAGATGTGTACAAAATTTTATAAAAATATCTAAGAGTGATAATAAATTATGATAAAAAACTCACTTTTTTTCTTAAAATATTAACACCCTGTAGCTCAAAAACTAAGAGGTTTGGGACATGTGTTGATATCAACTTTTCTTCCAAAAATTACCCGAGGATTTACAACCTGTATTATCGGCACTCAATTAATTAACACCCTGTATACGTGACGTACATATGCATACAATGACGCTTACAACTTTTTGAATCGTTATATCTCAGGAATGGTGGCTTTTAGGAAAAAAATTATTGACACCTTTTTTATAGATAATTTTATGATCTACAATTTTTGTTAAAGGTAATTTTACGATAAAACTTACCGTTTTGAAGAAAATCGCGTAAACACAATTTTTTTGAGCTTTTACCTCGAGTCAATTTTTTCCACGTACCGGAACGATGGGGAATTTTGAAATGTTATTTTTATTTATGTTTTGAGCAATTTTACTCACTTTTAGCTTGATGTAAATTTATGATACTTTGAATGTCTAGATTGACCGGAGTATTAAACTGATATAAAACTTGTGTTATGTTCTATCCCTATATTTGATGGTGTTCGAGTAAATGGCGATTGAAAATGTCCAAACTAGCACAGATTATGCAGTTATATGGGAAAACATAATTTGTGTATCTAAAAAATGATTCGGTTTAGATAAAAATTCTTTTAAAAAAGATGTTTTGAAGTACATGCCCAATTTAAACCTAATATTCAATACATGGTGTATCATTAAAAGTAACATTAGGAGGAAACTCAATTTTCACAGCACACATGGAAGTAGTATCATTATGATCTCAACAGATAGAGTATTTAAAAGTTACATTAAACAATTTAAATTTACTTCATATTTATTTGTTTTTTCATAAGGCTGCATAGTGTGCGGTAGTTTGGACATTTTTGATTGCCATTTACTCAAAAACCGACAAAGATAGATAGGATATAATTCAAATTTTGTATTGGAAAGGTGTTCTAGAATTAAAATTATGAAAAATATATTGGGCATTCTATTTAAAATATTAAAATTCAGGTAACTTTTAATTAAACCAGAAGTAACAGGCTAATGTTATTATATCCAAAATCGGCATTTGATGACCCAAAATATCATCTCAAAATTTAAAAGCGATATGTTTTTAATGAAGAAAAAAAAGGTTATATAAATAGCGATTTTGTTGTCACCCGGTATATTTATTGCGTTTTTCTATGAAACTCCAAATATTATTAGTATAATAAATCAAAATAATTTGGTATCGAGGGATATGTATATATCCTTTGGTGAACCTTTAAGTCTATAAGTATGACAAATAACCCACTTTTTCATATTTACTTTATTCCTTTCCGATTAGATTGAATTATTAGTCTAGAGGGTGTGATAAACCTGTTACATTAATCTTTTTTATATTTCCACCTTAACGATTTTGTTTTGAAAATTTTATGGACTCTTAATGACCAAGAAGAGTGATTTTAAAATTAGCCTGTTTTTTTACACCGATAACTTAGACTGAAATTATTAAAATACAACTAGTCTATGAGGAATCCGCGCATGAGTACCGAAAACTATTCCAGCTCATTTTTTTAATACAATCCTCTTTAAATTGTCCTACTGGGGATATAAATGCATGTTGCCATGGCGCCACCTGGTGCCCTATTGTTTAAACCAAAATTGTTTAAACAATTGGAAGGAATTGTTATTTTTTAACACATATTTTTTTATATTCTCTATTAAAATATAAATAAAAAAAGGTTTTGTAACTTTTTAGGATAAAGTTGATATTTTTGGAGATATGAATTTTTAAATGTTTGAAAAATCTCAAATTTGGCTACTTTTAACCCATAAAAAATATATATTAAAAAAAACATAAAAAATATGTTTTTAAAATTCTTTATACAATAGTTAATAATATCCTTAATTGAGATTTGAAAATTATTGTGTATACAGGTTTTTTTAATTGTTTATTAAGCGCGCTCACAAGAATGCGTCCCTTACCTTTAAGTATCGCCGTCTCTCTGACTCATACGCTGCATCGGCCCCTCTGTGTCCTAAATCATTATTTATCCTTTATCAATCTTAAAAACTAGTAACTTTACAAAATTGTTAACAAGAGCAATGTTATTAATAATTTAATTATCTACAATTTGTTTTAATAAGTTTTTTTCTGAAATCAATTTTACAAAAGTTATTGGAGCTTTATTTTACTTGTAAGCGCGCGTAATAAACAATCAAAAAACCTGTATAAACAATAAAAAAATTAAATCTCAATTAAGGATATTATTTACTATTGTATAAAGAATAAAACATTATATTTTTATGTTTTATTATTATTGTTTTAATATATGTTTTTCATAGGTCGAAAGTACCCAAATTTGAGATTTTTCGAACTTTTAAGAATTCATATCTCCAAAAACATTAACTTTATTTGTATTTCAATAAAGTATATGAAGAAGATTTGTCCGGTTAAAAAATAACAATTTCTTGCAAATGCTTAAACAATTTTGATTTAAACAATATGGCACCAGGTGGCGCCATGGCAACATGCATTTATATTATCGGTAGGGCAATTTAAAGGGATCGTAAAAAATTAGGTGGAATAGTTATCGGTACGCATGCGCCGATTCCTCCTAGACTAAACGCATAGGTGCTCAAATTTTTTGTCTGGTTATAAATTTGTAGCAAGATTTATTTTTCTTAAAGCGTCGGTTATATGTGATAAATTTTATTTCATGAAAATAAAAATGACACTCCCACTTCGCTTATTGGTAAATTAAAATAATAAACAGATCGTAAGTACACATTATTTTTTTTAAAATATACAACAAATTTAAAACTAAGAACATTAATATCAGTAGACCTAAAAAACTCAAGATTTGGCGTTTTATGATAATCAAGACCTATTCTCATACAGGCAAGTACCTAGTACTTGTTACTTAATTCATTGCAGAGCGAAGGCTGATTTTTCACAAATTTTAGAAAACAACACTTCTTGACCTACGAAAATGTTTATTACATTAAATGTAACTAATAATGTTAAATGGCAAGATTGATCAGACCTATTTTTCCACCGCCACATGTGCATCATATGGAACAAATAATAAGGGGGGGGGCGGTGGAAACTTTTTACAAATTCCTTTTTGTTATTAATGAAAATATTTTGTTTTAACCTTATAAAACTTTCTGTATGTCAGGCGTAACTGATTTAAAAAAAATCTCGCTCCAACCCACTACACATCCCTTTAAATAAAGGTAAAGATATAAAAGGCTAAGTTGGTGACAATGTCTTGGACGTGAAAACAGACCAGATAACTACCCAATACTCATTTAACAAAAACTTCGGGGTAAAAATTCCAGATCGAAGTGAGTAGGAACAATCCGATCTCCCTAACACGCTTGGAGATATCATCTGGTACACAGATGGATTCAAAACGGAGCGGGGAACTGCACCGGGCGTGTTTAGTAAAATAAAAAACTCACAATTCTCCATTTGACTAGGAACACACAGTTCTGTATTTAAAACGAAAATATATGCTTTAGAGCACTGTGCAAAACAAAACAACAGAACAGCTTAATTAAAACAAGCGGATCTGCATAATAACAGACAACCAGGCATCACTAGGGGCACTAGCAAACCCCAAGGTAACGTCCAAGCTGACATGGGAATGCCAAAAAAAAACTGGAAGTCCTAGGAGAACGCAACAGGCTAACTCTCCGGTGGGCACCGGCACATTCGGAAATAAAGGGTAACGAAAAAGCGGATTACTAGGAAGACAGGAATCATCCACTCCATACTTTGGACCATAACCTGCCTTTGGAGTGACCAAAATCATAGCACGACGGCAAACTAGAGAATGGATCCGTAACAAACACGAGAAATACTGGTCCGGCATCAGTAGAATAAAACATGGAAAAAGATTCATAAAGGGCCTATCCAAAAGACTTCGCATAAAAGTAGGGTTGCTAACAGGGCACGATAACCTAAGAGGACATCTAAGCAAGATAGGCTTATACAATGGGACCCAAGTTGCAGAATGTTCTATAAAGGCGAAGAAAGAGCCTACCACATCGTGTGCGAATATAAAGCGTTAAACCACAAAAGACAGGCATTATTTTGGCAACCGACAATGAGCCCACAGGAATATATCAACCAACCATTGGATTGGTGTAAAAGAAAATGTAAAATTAAGCACAAAAAACCTAGGAGGCTGCGCTGCCTCCGATAGTAAATTTAGACGGCTCCCAGAAAAAAAATCAAGGGTTAAAGAACCCCCTTCAGTCAGCTTTGTTTCATCTACTCCAGTAAATGAAGGGACAAAGCTGTAAATAGATCTGAACAGTTTTCCCTTGTGGCGCAATTCTTAGATCTTTGGGGATGCTATCGAGCGAAAAAAAGTTTATTAACATTAACAGGTGGGCAAGGGCTGAAAATGGCCCCTCAAGGGAAAAATGGGTTTCCCGCTAATATCTGCCAAAATATGCGAATTGGAGAATTTCAGTTTATACAAAAAAAAAGATCGCTTTGTAATCTACAAAAACGGTTCCAATATTTTTTTTCGAAAAGTCGATAATTTTCGAGATAACGGGACCCAAAAGTCCCTTCATTTCAGCTGCCGCTCTACCGCTAGAATGCTGCTATCTTTATGGATTCACTTATAAGCGGGCGAACGAATTGTTCCATTACTCGGGCAATAATGTACATTTTTTATTCATTCAAAGTTCATCGGAATGTAAAAAACCGCACCTATCATTGCATATGAGTTTGGGTCCATTGTGATTTTTCTAGAATATTAAAAAAAGCGGTCAAAGTTTTTTTTACACAATATTTTAAAAGTATCCCATTAATTTATTGATATTTAAAAAAAAATGGTTTGTTATTAACATTTCTTTTTTATAATGGGACTTTAGCAAGTGTTTAATGATCCCAGAAAATTTCCTTCACCATCTTCAACTGCATTTTTTAGCCTACTATCACATGTATCCAGTGTGGAATGTTATGGATTTTTCGACGGCCGTTTTTGCGAAAAATATTGGTGTTGCGAAAAATTTTGTCTAAACAAAAATTCTCTAATTCGCATATTTTAGCAGATATTCGCGAAAAATCATTTTTGGTCGCTCAAAAGCATCTGCGAAGACCTAAGAATTGCGCCACAAATGAATGAAATACCAAGCGGAGCAGTGCCATTTTCATTTGTTTATTTAAGAAGTAAAAAACTATAATCTGTTTATTTTCGTTTGACAAAAACACTTTTAACCCAAAAAAATCTATTGCATTTAGGGCCGTCGTCAAAAAAAAAAAAATGTAGAGGGGGTCAAAAAGTTTAGGTTAATTTACTCCCCAAAATTGATTGCATTAAAACACAAGTAAATACCACAACCTAAATTTTCAAATAATAATCTAATTCATTTAAATGTCTGGGCAAATTGTAAAATTTAGGGATTTTGACGGATTGTTTTTATTTTAAGTAATTTTAAAATTGTATATTTTTTGTGTTTTTTTCCCCCTAATCCCAAGTGGTCCAGTTTCCGATGTATACCTCACCACATTTACAGGGAATTTGGTAGATGCAGTTATTTTTTTTAAAACATTGTTGTCCTGTCTCGTCTTAGTAAGAATACTTCGTATAGTGGTTTGAGATGAGCAGTGACACAATTTTCAAAACAGATAAATACACACAGACCATACAAAACCCAGTTTCCCGGGGCGGTAGTGAACGATCTCCTGGTCAGTCTCGAAATTTGGTTTGGTATACCGATGGATCCAAGACTGACAATGGAGCCGGCGCAGGAATACATGGTATGACCCCTAGGTTTAATGCTTATGCTTCCCTGGGGAAATATGCCACTGTTTTCCAGGCGGAAATATATGCCATTGAACTTTGTCTGCGAGAGAACTTGAGGAGGAGATAAAAGGGGCAGGGACATTACTATCTTCTCTGATAGTCAAGCGGCCATGCGGCATCTCAACAAGTCAACTCAAGGTTGGTTTGGAAATGTCTGCAATGCCTCCTAAACCTGGCTAACCACAACAAAGTTACACTTTCCGGGGTGCCAGGACACAGGGGAATACAGGGCAATGAAAATGCAGCCCCCCCTGGCCAGGCGAAGCCCCGCAGCAATGTTTGTGGGTCCTGAACCTTTTTTTGGGAATACCAAAAGCCTCGGTTCGTGGCTACATGACTCGGTGGATTAAAAACACAACATCAGTCATACTGGAACCACATTCCAAGGCAAAATCACACTAAATCAATGTTGGAATTACCATTGAAAGCATTGACAAGTTGAACTACTAAAACTAAATAGGAATCAGATTAGAATAGTGACAGGATTAATAACCGGACACTGCACCCTAAGAAAACATTTGCACACTATGGGCATCTATAGAGAAGAACCCATTTGCAGCCCATGTGACGAAGAGGAAGAGAAAAGCCCTCACATCATATATGAGTGCCCTGTACTTACATACTGGAGAACAAATCAAAACCTCATGGTGAACACTAACCACCAGGAGGCTGGAGACCAGAAAAAAAACAGTAAAAGGGCTACTACACCTGTCTAAGGTGTCAAACCTTTTTAACTGAAACAAATACACAAGAGATACAACAAGCCCTGTAGGCTGCAGTGTCGAGGCGGACAAAACCTCAACTTGTGTATTTAGATTATCAATCAATAGTGGTTTGGAATTTAAATGCTGTTTTAATATAGGGAAAATCATAAACATTTGGTCCTTGAGGATTCTTGTTCAAATTAGAGATTTTTGTTTTATCTTGATATTTATCGATTGTTTCCTTAACCAATCTTGAGGAACGAGGTGAAACGTCGTAGTCGGGAATTGCCGAACACGTATGGCCAAAACAACACCGCATACAGTGTTCGGAAGCAAAAAAAAAATCATAAACTAACCTACGGAAAGAAAAGAAAATTTAAAGAAGCTGGAATGCTGGTTAAAACACCAAAAAATGGATAACATTGTTCCAAAAAGTTATCATAAATAATGATTTACCAGGTGTTTCTCTCAAATGATAATGAACAGATGTTTTAGAGCTTTAACCTGTTTTCTGTAAATTGTTTTTTATGTTAATTGCGATGGATTTTGACGAAGACTTGTCCGAAATCGGAATAAAGAAACGCAATGGATTTTTGTTTTTGCTTAGAAAGCAACACATTAACGGAGAAAAAAACTTAAAAATTTAAAGGCCTAGACCTCAACTTTAAACTGTATTTATGCAAAAAAAAAATCTGAACAAAGATACTTAGGAGATGTTTTTTTTAAAGGGCAAAGAAAGAGATTTGACGTGTTTTGGATCAGAGCAAATTTTATGCAGGGAGCCCATTCTTCACCCAAAAACCCTAAAAATAATATAAAACTAAGAGAGAAAGAACCATATTTTCTTATAGCGAATAAAAAAATGGCTTACGCTAAAAATAATAATTATTTTTTATCTTAATAGTAATAATAATAATTTGTTCCCTTTTTTTTATTTAAGATTATACATTTTTTCAACTAAGAGAATAAAAAAAAAAAACTATGATAATTACATAATAATAAATTTTTGTGAAAATTAACAATACGTTTTTTACGGAGAAATTAAATTATGAAAACTACCTATATTTTTTGTACTAGCAGGTTTATAATTAAATATTTTTCGTTATAAAATAGACTTTTTTTTTAAAGAAGTAGGTCATGGATTTAAACGATAAAGTTAAGAATTTTCGCTAGTATTGGGCGAATAATTCGTTGTGTTATTAAATCAATATTTTTTTTGTATATTAAAGATACTGGCTAAAATAGATAGAAGTAGGTGTTAAAATTAGTTTTTATATAATTAATTTGTATAGGTCTTTGACCTAGCTTTTCAAAAATATTAAACTGCCTTTTGTAATAAAAACACTGAATAAATGAATACAGAAAGAAAATTTTCTCAAAAACAATAAGAGCAATAATAACTATTTTTAAGTTTCATTTAGGTTCAGTTTATGTTTATAACTACAAAAACAAATAATCAGAAATTCTAACAGTATTTGGTATGTAATGACCAATGATGAATATGGAAATTAAAATATTCTTATAAACAAACTATTAAAGCAAAAGAAAAGAAATGCTACTGTTGGGTAAAGTAAAATTTTATAAATACCAAATTATTTCGGGATAAAAGTACCTCTCGTCAAGTAATTTTAATTTAATAGTTGAAATATATTTTCTTATATTCTTAGACTATTTCATACCTAGCTCTAGTATCTGTCACTTAACAAAAAACTAAATTTTTATATAAAGTATCTTTATCATCTAACCGTCACTTCAAAAAAACTGTTCTGATGAAAAGTTACACTAAAACAGCGAATTTCTTTAGACCTGCAATAAATTTTAATGTCTTTTAAAATTATCTTTTAGGGGAACTTAGTCTAAAATGGAAATTATAAATAAATTTTAACAATAATTTTCTGAAACCACCAGAGTTCGAATTATCTGCAATATAGATAAATCCACCAGTTGACATCTTTTCTTATAAAATGTAGTTTTGACTGCATAATAAATACTAAAAATATACAGGGTTTCAAAAAAGTTGCGGCGGAAACGATTCGTTTTCGAGATATCCGTAATTAAACTTGAAAATCAAACTTACCTCATTTACACTCCTACTTTTTCTTTTTGCTCACAATTCTTGATTTTTACACAAATTTGGCACACGATATTTTATAAACACCTTAAAAAAACTGGTTTTTATATTTATTTTATACCTTTTTTGCTTATTTAATTGCAAACCTCCATTTTCAAACATCGCAACCATGTACATACTAGGGATTTTATCAGTAAATATGGCCGCTGCCTTTAAAAGTAAAACTTTGCAATGTAAGGGTAAAAAGGTGTAAAATAAATATAAAAACAAGATTTTAAAAGGTGTTAATAAAATATTGTGTGTAAAAATCACAAATTGTGTACAAAAAGAAGGGAAAATATAGTGTAAATAAGGTAAATTTGATTTTCAAGTTTACTAATGGATATCATAAAAGTTAGTTATAGTTAGTGTGAAGATACACATTGTAAGCAATCAATCAAAATTTTAAGTAATTATGTCATAAATAAAGAAGTTTAAGCCATCATTAATATTTTGATGAGGAAAGAGGATTTTCGGTAAATTTAACAACGCGATCATCACTCGGCCGTTAGAGTATTAGATTTATCGAAACGAAATTTGTTATAGGTAAATGGTATGACAAAAGAATAGTTTTTGTATATAGTTTTCACTTTCTGGTCGCTTCCAATTTCACTTGGTTTTGGTTTTGCATTTTTTAAATAAAATATCCTGTTTTTTTTTTTTTTTTTTTTTTTTTTAATATTAATTTATCAAAATTTTATATAATTATAAAAAATATTATATATATATATATATATATTATATATATTATATATATATATATATATATATATATATATATATATATATATATATATATATATATATATATATATATATATATATATATATATATATATATATATATATATATATTATTTTTTTGGGAAATACTGTCAGTAACTTTGGTTTTTTTCTGTAATATTTGTATTGTTGTTATAAAATTTAAAAGAACGTTGTTTAATATTTTGTTAATTTGGTGTTAAAATTATTATCTTTTAAATTTTTTTTAACTTTTTTGAAATTTGTGGACGTAGTTCTGGTAAAGTTAATTTTAGTGCCTATCACTTAAACCAATAATTACACTATTTTTTGTAAATTTGGGTGATTGGAGTGATAATTTAAATAACGTCCCGACCGAGTATTTTTGTGTACCATTTTGTTTTAAGGTTTTCACTATATAAATAAATGGTTTAAGAAAATTGAATATATATATATATATATTATATATATATATATATATATATATATATATTTTAATAAAAAAATTAAAAATTATAGTAATGTCTACTTCTGTCCTAAAGTTCCACGGGGAGCTTTTAAGTAAAAAAGAAAATTCATTTTGTTGGAGTTAAAAATTAAAAAATAAACAAAATATATTAAGAACTTTTATGGAAATCTCTACAATAATAAAATAGTTACCGGATAGATAAAATTTAATTTTATCTATCCTGTATTAATATTGCTATCCAAGAGGTCTATATTATAATTTTCTACTCCGAATCTCTACTTGAAGCCAGCTTCTCCTACATACATTTTTCCAAATTATTTTTAATAAAGATAACAATTATCTTAAACCTTAACAGTATTCTACGGTATATTATTATATTGTAATTACCTTCACAAATGTGTTTTATTGTCCAGTTTAGAGCCTAAACGTCACAATTTTACGTGTATTTACATTTTTAGTCACCTACTTATTATTTATACAGTTTCTTTTTCTTTTTCTGATATGTAATTACATTTTTATTGACCATTAGAAATACAAATATAATTTAGTTTTGGCGATAATGCCTTTATTATACTTGTATACATTCTTTAGCACTGCTGAGATTTCCCTCTGTTAGCGATACCTGCTGGGAAAATGTGGAACTAAAGTTGCTGTAAATGCGGGATTTGGAAGGAAATCAATAAAGGGGAGGGAATTGGCAGCTGTTTTTAGAAATGGGTAATTTTCCTTTTTTTTGGTATTTAAGAATGTTTTATTTTATGACTTTTACTTCTTTCTTAAAAATATGTAATACACAATATACA
>JAHBCN010021481.1:0-14107 GCA_019359885.1 Listronotus oregonensis | reverse complement strand
TTTTTAATTATATTTAACATAATAACTTTTTGATGTTCTTTTTCATGTGGTAGAGCACAATAAGATAGATAAATAGTAAATTTTAAATTTTTAAATAAACAAATAAATAATAGTTTTAAAATTAAAGTCGGAAGTTTCTTGCTGGTTGAGGATGTGTTAGGAGATCAAGACGCTGTCAAGATTTCAAAAATGACCGAAACCAGTAAGAACTTACTGACCTTGATTCTTACGCTATTTTTTGCACGCTCGAGTTGATTAGGAATCTGAAAATAGACAAAGATATATTGTTAGGTATATCAAACACCTTAATCAAATACGTAGCTGGTATATCGAGTTTCTATGACAAGAAATTTAATTTTTGTCCTTAGTATCACATTTTCCACACAATTGTCAACTTTATTTCGGTTAATTCGACTTTGTGTGAAATATATTGCAGCAAGAAAGTGATGATCCTGATCTGGAGAATGCTTGGAATGCACTATTATTCCCGTGAAGTCCAAACAAAGGTACGAAAAATTCTTCCAGAAATTCATTAACTTAGGAATGCCTAATGTCTAAAGAGATAGAGAAGGAGATATTCACTTACCGATACGTAATTTATTAACATCACTTAGAGATGACATAATCTAACTAGTTAAGTAGCAATATTACCTATACGTGCAAAAATATATATTTTTACTTTCGCATAAAGAAGTCTTGAATCTAATTCATCGCATCTCCAAGAATCACCTTTTAGTCTAAATCCGCCGTCATTTTTCTGCAACGAGACGCTTTAAAAAAAATGGTGCCAAAACATCATTTTGAATAAAAAAAGTAATAAAGGATATATAAGCAAAAAAGTACTTTGGGCCAAAAAATTCGCTAATAACAATATTTTTTTGGTACAAGTAAGTATACCAACTCCGATCCATCTAAAAATTGATTCAAAATGTTCTATTCATTAAATGAAATAAACTAATAAACATGTGCCTCGAAGCAATGGGGGATAACACGGTGGCATGGATATTTTATTTATTTATTTTTTTTTTTTTTTGGTCCAATAACTGTACCCATTCCGATCCACATGAAACTTCAACTAAAAGAAGAAACAGCCGAGTGATGATCGCGTTGTTAAATTTAGCAATGGACTTGGCAATTGTTAAAAGTTAATAACGGTTTAGAATGTTTAACAAAACGTCATTGTCAGTGTTGTTCAATGATTTTAGTAGGCAACCTGTCAAAATCTGACATTTTGTTAAACATTCTAAACCGTTGTTAACTTTTAACAATTGCTAAGTCCATTGCTAAATTTAACAACGCGATCATCTCGGCCGTTAAACTCTATTTAATCGTTTAAATATTTTTATTATTGATTTTAATATTAATATCAATAATTTATAAAGAAAGTTACTCGTTCAGAATGATCTTAAAAAAATTATTATTTTTTAATATTATTTTATAGTTTATTTAGTGTTAAACTTTTAAAACATTTCTCTTGACTTTTTCTAGGCTTAAAGCCATTTTTATTTAAATTATTGTATTTATCCCTCTATTTACTACTTCAAATGTAATCAAATTAAAGTTTAAACATTAATTCAACTAAAAAATATATGTGCTACGCCTATGTGGGTGCTTATACCTGGAAGGACGCTTGTGATTTTTCTATGTCCTAAGTTGCTATTATTTGTATTATTTGAATGTAAGTCTAGAAGAAGATAGTTAAAAAAAATGTCTTACCGATTTAACGCTAAATAACCCATAAAAAAATTTAGTAATGTTAAAATTATGATTAATTTTTTTTTCAGATGATACTAAACGAGTAACTGTCTTTATAAATTATTAACAATAATATTTAAATCGATATTAAAAATATTTAAACGATAAGCTATCACATAGTAGCATAGGAGATCAAGAAATGTATAGCGTCCAGCCAGATATATAGGGTGTCCCAGAATATGTGTATATTATGACAAGTTCCCATAAACTTTTTTCCTATGACCCACCCCTACGGAGATACAGGTGCATAACGGATGCCCCTGGAAATCGTTTTTTTTAAATAACTTTTAAAATGCTAGGCGTAATTTAATATTTTTTTAATATGATGGTTACTATATAAGTCTTCTTAAAATAAACCCAATAAATCATATTTGGCTTATTTAGTTTGCCAGGGACGGACTAGCTCTGACACAATAATAGCAATTTTTTAATACCCTGTATGATAAAGGCTCGACAATATTATTTTTGGATAGCTTTTACCTTAAACTAAAAAAAGGTATTCTTGATTGACATCGATAAAATCAACTGTTTACGAGAAATAAAATATCATAGTTGGTATTTTTTTTACATTATACGGGATGTTTTCTAATTGTACGTCAATATTTAGGCAAACAATTCTTGGGTCCATTTTAAGAAGAAAACTTTATGTGAACGTATGTCCTAAACGTCTCGACTTTTGAGATACAGGGTGGTAAAATTTTCAAAAATAAATCATTTATTATTAATATCTGTAATACCACTTTAGATATTTTAATGAAATTTGGCATACATGTACTATGTATCAAGAAGCAGTTTTTAGTGTACCAAATTTATTTTATTTCCACCAGTGGCGTTCCTACAAAATTTGACCTGCCTATTTTTGCGACTAAAAAAAATGTGGTACACTAAAAAATGATTCTTGATACATCGTACATGTATGCCAAATTTGATTAAAATATCTAAAGTGGTTTAACAGATATTAATAATAAATAATTTATTTTTGAAAAGTTTACCACCCTGTATCTCGGAAGTTAAGACGTCTAGGACATACGTTCACATGAAGTTTTCTTCTTAAAATGGACCCAAGAATTGTTTCCCTAAATATTGACGTACAATTAGAAAACACCCTGTATAATGTAAAAAAAATTACCAGCTATGATATTTTATTTCTCGTAAACAGTTGATTTTATCGATGTCAATCAAGAATACCTTTTTTTAGTTTAAGGTTAAAGCTATCCAAAAATAATATTGTCGAGCCTTTATCTTACAGGGTATTAAAAATTGCTATTATTGTGTCAGAGCTATCCGTCCCTGAAACTAAAGAAGCCAAATATGATTTATTGGGTTCATTTAAGAATACTTATCTAGTAACCATCATATTAAAAAAATATTAAATTTCGCCTAGCATTTTAAAAGTTATTTAAATAAAAACGATTTCCAGGGGCATCCGTTATGCACCTGTATCTTCGTAGGGGAGGGTCAGAGAAAAAAAGTTCATGGGAACTTGTCATAATATTTTTAGGTTTCTATTAGATTCCGAGAGATTGCCCAAATCTGGGACACCCTGTATAATACCCAGATACGGGAGGCAGTTATTTTTTTTTCGATAAATTTTTCTTGGGGTTAAAGTTTCAAGTGAATCGAAATGGGTACAGTTATTGAACCAAAAAAAATTAAATAAAATATCCATGCCACCATGTTATCCCCCATTGCCTCACGGTTAGGGTTCATGATTTCTCGAGCTTATCAATTTCTCGGGTCTCGAGAATTCTCGAGGCTAATTTCTCGGGTCTTCTCGGGTTGTCGAGAAATTTACAAATTGCGTGTAATACCACAGCTATCTAAAACTTGTTATAGAAGGCTGTGGTAATACACTTTGTAAACCGTCTGAACTCAGCTAGAGTCGAAACACTAATGAAAGTGTGTGTATTACAGTGTTGCCAACCAAGCTCGCTGAAAATTCCCAATTTTTCTGTGAAAAAATCCCTAGAATTTCCTCAAAATTAAATAGAAAAATAATTTACGAAATGACTTTATTGTCAGAAAAGTTCAAAAATACATCCGTGGTTGTTTGAGGATTAAAGCGGATTGAACAAAAATAAACAGATTAAGTTTAAACGAATGTGTTTATAGTGAACTGCCTATATTCTATTTTTATTATACAGTGCGTTTGTAAAGTAGTGAATAAATTCGGTCAAAATTTAAGAAAAAACTTTTGGAAAAAAATCTTGAATCCGTAAAGTTGAATTTAATTTTGCGCATTCTTTTTTATAAAATTGGTATAAACGATATTTTTTTTATTAATGGTAACTCCCATTTTCTATTACAGAGTTGAAAACAGCACATTTTTTGTCTCATCCGATAAGATAGTTTTATGTATATATGTATGTACATACTTGTACCAAAAAATAATTTAATTGGCAAAATTTTTGGCCAAAATCACTTTTTTGCTTAGATCTCTTTTATTACCTATTGTATTAATAATGTGTATAAACCCTTTTTAAAGAGCTTATTAAAAAGCACATTTTTGTTTAATACATTTTTTCTTAACTAATTTAGTTTTTGAGCTATTTGCGTTTTTATTTTAAATTTAAATCGTTAATATTTCAAAAACTTAAGGAACTATAAAAATTTTATAAAACGAAAATTACGTAAGTTTATTAGACCATAGTTTTTTTGTATATACCTTTTTTTCCTTAAATCAATAGTTTTCAAGTTATATAGAAAAAAAATGATTTTTTAAGATTTTTTTCTAGGTAAAAAAAATGCAATTTGAACCTGTTGATCTGAGGCACAGGTGCGACTTTGAATTGACTATAGTTCATAGTAATGCGTATCTCTTATTGGACAGCTTTTTTGTTATGGTTAGTTGAGCTTACAAAAATGTTTGTCTTATTTAGCTAAAGGTGTAAACAATGGACAAAAAAATATATTATTTTTTTAACCATAATCTTGTTTTTTGTTAGAACCACTTATAATAATTTATATCTATAGGTTTTTAGTAAATGTTTTCTATAAACATACATATAAGGTCCTAAAAAGATTATTATCCTAAATCGCTGAAATTCCAGATGCAAGAGAGTTTTTGGTCTTAAGTGAAGGTATATGCAAATATAGATATTTTGAGCAAAATTTCTTTATAAAGTGAAACCACTTAAAGTTTTTACTTTTACAGAAAAGCTTAATGCATAATTTTTTTAATATTTTGCTGTGGGTAGAATCTAAATTAATATACGCTATTTAAAATAAATTTATTTCAATTATATGGAAATTATTTATATATGCATTTGAATCGAAAAATATGTAGGACACCGCTAGAATATATATATAAGCCTAGTTTATAGAATATAACACTTATTATTCTTTGAAAGTTTAACTCTCTGAATTTTATATATTTTCCATATATAGATTCATTTGGCGTATTGAACTTTAGCAATGTTTTTTGCATTCGAAAAGGTTTTATTGATATTTTTATTTACAAGTATTAGTAAGCAGAGCTTAAATTGACAAAATTTAAGCTCCGGTCTGACGTACGCAGTTTGTATATTACATGAAACATTTCAGCGTGTGCAAAATTCAATTTTATTTGTATACTGTGCTAAATACGGAAATCGCCTAGATTTTTCTAAATAAACTGAAGAAACAATTTTGCAATCGCAAAAGCCGATAATCCTACTAAATATAAATGACCTAACTGCATAGATAAAATTTGGACGCCTGACAAAATCCCGGATAAACATAAATTATAAAAAGGATTTTCTGATTAATTTCTCATTAATTTTCCCCGACATGCCGCCTTTCGTCCATTTCCTTCAAACAGTATGGATTAGATCTGAAATTAAATGAGACAAAAGGGTTGTGTTTTTTATTACATTTAATCCTAACCTAATGATTCTTGAAAACATGTATTTTACTACTACTCTTTTATCAGCTAGTCCTGTATGTATCTATGTAAAGGAATCTTTCAACTTAATATTTACAAATTTTTAGGAAGTCTTGGTTAAAATTGAAAATTTGAATGGGGGTCAAGAGCCGATGACAAAAAAATTATTTCCTAACGTCCTCGTTTTAAGGGGTCCTGAATGAGATCCGTTGGGCATAATGGATCTATTGACAAATATAAGATTTACTAAAAATCAGGCTCTTGATTAAGATTACTTTTGATGTTGTGGACTAAAAGATAAGAAAATAAATTATAGTTTAAAAAAACTAAAACACACACTTTTATAACAAACCGAACTAAAAAGTAGAAAATAATTTTTAAGTACAAAAAAATTGTGTTACAGAGATAGAAAATCTAATAATCAGTAATGACCAATTTTTTAAAGAATAAAATTAAAATAAAAATTATTTAATTATAGTAAACAAGCGTGGGATGTAATTTACTATATTTTCATAATAACTCCAATTTTGTATAAAGCTACCAAGAAAATAATTATAAAAAATAGATATATGTGTGTGTGTATATATATATATATATAATATAAGGGTACAATTCGACTGCATGCATGGGGATCTCGAAACCGTAAGAGATACGAAGTCGGTTAAATTATGGCGTCCATTTAGGTGCCTAACAACATGCCGATTAGAAAGTTGTAAAATTCCGAGTACTACCAGAGATATCCGGAAAAAACCGAAATTTGCTGATTTCGTTTTTATTTTTTTCTGACTTTATTTAAAGAGATATGGAAAAACAAAAGACACTTTCTCATGGCCACTTCTTAAGCTCTACAAAACAGGGTTGAAAGATTTTCTGTACTACGTTTCGTTTTCGTTAGACCATCATCAACTTTATTTTTTTAAATACGGACCTGGGTTTTTTATTTAGTTTTTTTGAACCTCTTATTATCCCAATTACCAAAATGTATAATACTTAATATTTATTAACAAATATGGAACGCCCCTATAAGAAATGATTTGCGTTCCTTGTCTTACTCATTGTCTCTTATGGAAAATATGTTTATTTAACAGAAAAATATTAAGTGTTATACATCATTGTAATTAGGTTTTTTACTGCTTCAAAAAAATGCAATAAACAATTGAGTGCCGCATTTAAAAAAATAAAGATTGATGATGGTTTAACAAAAACGAAACGTCGTACGAAAATCTCTAACCTGTTTTGTAGACCTTTAAACAGTGGCCATGAGAAGTGTCTTTTGTTTCTATCTCTTTCAACGTCAGAAAAATGAAAACAAACAGCAAATTTCGGTTTCCGGATATCTTCGAAATACTCGGAATTTTCAACCTATCGGCATGTTGTTAGGCACTAAAGTGCGCAACTGCCATAATTTAAGTTACCGGGACTTCCGTCTAATATATATATATATATATATATATATATATATATATATATATATATATATATATATATATATATATATATATATATATATATATATATATATATATATATATATATTAGGTGGGTCACTTTATATAGGAAAAAAAAAAAAAAGTGTTTTATTAATTTCTAATAGCTCTATTATGTTCATTGCATAAAAAAATAAAAAAAATATAAACAAAAGTTAAATAAACTTTTATCTTTACCCGCGCATGAATTTTGAACTTCGTTTAAAAAAAAATGGGTTAGAGCATGGCGATAGTGAGTCTTAAAATATAATTAAAAAAGTTTTATAAACATTATCAATTTAATGGTCAAAACACTTTTAATATTAAAAATAGAAAAAAGCAAAAACTCCAAAAAAATTTTATACCATTACATCATTATACGTGAAAATCCCTTTTTCAAATTTCGGCATTATTTTTTTTAGATGAGGTTTAGCATGAATCAGGCCTTCTCTGGACTTCTTGTCACACAGAGACTTGACGCTTCTGCTAATTTAACGTCGTTCCACCGCTTGTGTGTGACATTTGGGAGTCTAATGAAAATAAAATCTTCATCACCTTTTGTTGCAACAAATTTTTTTTAAATCTTCATTTGAGATGCTTCGGGGGGATTGGGGGATCAAAGTTGTTTTTTCTTGCCAGTCTATTACATCAATATAAGAGGAAGCATTAAAAATTTAACCGGCACTTCAAATATCTGGTTGCCTTTTTGTTGCCAATGAATCTCTTTTTAATATTCTTCTGGCACTAACTTCCTAATTCTTTTGTTCATCTGTTAACATGGATAAAAGCAAATTCTTGGGGAAATTATGCGTTTCGTTGAATAACTGGATCTTTCGTCTCTTACTCTTTTGATGATAGCGAGAATTTTTTATCAATTTCCATAGATTGCGGGAACCATCTTTAAAGAAGGATGTGTTTTTATTTGAAACCATACAGGGGCATATACTTTGACAATAAATTGGGCTAATGACCCAAAAAATTTTTGGCGGGGTTTAATGTTAAAAAATAAAGTCTCAATATTCTATTGGCTGTAATTAACCAGCGAGCATGGGAAATTTTCCCGGAGATTTTGACTAAATCGGGAGGACAGCTTCCATTATTCGGCGTTGTTATTGCTTACAAATATCTTTGGTCCCCTGCTTCTCTTCTACTTTAATTACTGGTAGCTCCGGTATAATTTCGTACTCAATAACGGGTTGTAATTCAATTTTTCCAACAGTTTTTTAATAGGACCATTATTCGAATGAGGACCAGTTGTTTTCCCAACTTTTGAACAAATGCCTCAAAGGCAATTCATTTAGGTGAAGCACCAAATAATCCCCCTGCGGGGGTCGCTGGAACTTTTTTTTCAAATAGTCTTTACACCTGCGTTTTCCAGTATTGTTGCCGTACCATCGCAACCAATAGCCACCCAATTCTCCACAAATCCTTTTGATTTTAAAAGTGCATAATAGACATTTCAATATTTATGGCAGTACCGTTTAACGGGTGTATAACCCCATACAAAGACCCGGGTTCTTTTAGAACAGAAATGTGTTCTTCAACTACCCACCTTTCTTATTTTTCCCTCCTTTTCCGATTTTTAAATCTTATCCTTGCGTCCATCAAATACAAGGCAGATACAAATTGGTTTGATCTTGCAAAAGCTGTCTCGTAATTTTTGTCTTTCCCTTCTTAATTTGTTTATCTATAAATCTATTACCCTACATAAAAGATATGTCATGTAATACCGCTGAAGCAATTCCAGCCGCTCTATCAGAAACGCCATAACGGTCAGCGGTTTTTGATAGCATCGGAAAACTTTACGTTTCACAGATCTCTTTTTAATGGTTTGTGAAGTGGATGGCAAATTTTCTACGTTGTGTTTTTTGGGTGATGAATAATGTTTGTCAAAATTGGTTGGGGAAAGGGGGAAGACAAGTCTTCTTTTGGTTGGTCACAACCTAGAAATAAACTTTTTGGGCTTTAAACTCTTATGTTTCCTCTCTAATTTTTTTTAACTTTAAAGTACGGTTATGATCTACTCCCCATTAGCATTTTCCTTTCACCCCTCTGGTCAAGTAAAATTCGTGTTCTTCTTTAGGAACCTTAGACTCCGCGAGCATTTACAAAAGTAAAACTTTACATTTGCAGGAACAAATATCAAAACAAAAACTTCACTTTGGCGCAAAAACTGCTTTTTTTTCTTCTGTCAGTCTTTTGGGGATTTAATATGGTTTTTTTTCCGTGGTACATTTTTAAAATTTGAATAGTTGTGTGTGGGAGACCGTAGGAATGAAGATTTTTGCCAAATATCCTATTCTTTGCGCCACTATTTCAGCTATTTGAGAAAAAGAAGGTTCTTTGTTACTTCCTTGCTGTTTTAAGCTGATTCTTGTCCACTCGTAAACTTCATTACATCTTGAAAAGTTGGTAACACATTTAATTTTAGGTCGCCAACAGTTCCAAATATAGGACACTTGTTTTTTCTTTTACTTTCCATATTGTTAAATGCCAAGAAGCGCGCTAGACAAAAGAAATCAGACCTTTTCAGAGATTAATTTACACCAAGTGTACCATTGGAGTTACTGGCTACATCTGCGGCGCCTGGGGAATTGCGCAATAAAAAAGATTCAAGGTCAGAAGGCTTAATCGTGAAATTACGTCACAACTTGTAACATAGGAAGCTTGCAGTGGTGGTATTACCTATTTTACAAATTTTACGATAATTTGGACCTTGCGCGGGCTGTTACCCTTTAAATATTCCAATAATATTTTAAATTATTTTGAACTTATAATACAACATAATTTCACTATTAGAAAATGACTAAAGAAAAAAATTTTTACCCACCCTAATATATATATATATATATATATATATATATATAAATATATATAAAATATATATATATATATATATATATATATATATATATATATATATATATATATATATATATACAGGGTGATTCACGGTCGATGGTAGGTTAGACGTTTTGAAAAAACCCAACTCGGAATTTTTTGAAAATTTACTCTTACATTTTTTACCTGTTCTATCGATCAAAATATTTTCGGCAGCGACGTTCCGCTTCTATCAAAAAGTCCTAAAACTTTATTTTTTTAAATGGAACACCCCTATATTAACAAGTTTTTTATTCGCCTTTATTATAATACTTTTTTTTAATATTTCCTATACTATCTTATTGGTTTTCAGATAAAAAATAATTTGTGTTAAATATGGTCCAAAACATGGTCCTAATTAAACTTAAATAAATTATCTCTCAATTCATGAAAAGTTGATATTTTGGTGGTAGTTTAGACAGATACGATGTATTTAATTTACACCGAGAAATGACTCCATATCATACGGGCGTGCTAAAATTACTATTTTTTCCGTTATTCTTAAAAGGGTAAAAGATCATTTTTTCAAATGACACCCCCCGTATATTACTCAAAAATAAAAGATGAAAAGAACGCTTTAAGATGACTATCATGTCCCTATACCTAAACATCAAGTTTTTTAATAAAGCCTTTTTTGTGAAAAATTATTTTTTAAAAAATTTAATTTTAAGTAACCATGGAAATATCAAGCTTATGACAGTTTGGTGACTTTTATAAGTAACTTATAAACAGTTATTGACGGTGTTTAAAAAAAAACTCGGAAGCAAATATTGATTAGTCAAACGAAGTTTTTTGAAATTATTTATTTTACACGGAAATGTGACCAAATCATTGCCAGAAGTTGCAGAAAATTTAACCAAATGTATCCGAATTAACATAATGAACGAGGGAAGTTTGTACGATCAAAATAATTTCATTAACTATGGCTCAAATTTAAAAGCGCCCAACATTACCAAAACCTGTTACTTCAAATGAATACAATATTGTTAACGTTTTGGCATATTTTTATGCATATCCGAAGCTTAATTCGTAGTGCAGAAGAAGATTTGGGTGTATCATATCTTCAGTACAAGAATTTTGGAAAATCACGAAATGCATCCGTATAAATTTATTAAAGTTCAAGCCCTTAAAGCGCAAGACTTTGAACAGAGTCATTTTTGCGAAACCCTTTTAATATTTTCACAAGAGGTTCCAGAATTTTTGTCAAAAATAATCTGGAACGAAGCAAAATTTAGGGGATGGGATTTTTAATAGAAGGAATAAGCATTTTTGGGCTGATTAATCTCACGTGACAAAAAAATGGGGTTTTAAGAAAATTTTGACCTAAATGTTTTCTGTATTTTAAAAAAGAATAAAATTATTTTTTTTTTTGATGACACACCCAATGCTGAGAGATATCTCAAATACTAAGGACGACTGTTACCGATTTCGTCGATAATTTGTCTTTAGAGGAACATAAAATTCGTGGTTTCAATTGGACGGGCGCCAGCTCATTGCACCCAGGAAGTTTCCAGGAAACTTTACGAAATGTTTGACGATCGTTGGTTTAGGCGCAGGCCAGGGGGATTGGCCACCGAGATCACCCAATCTCACGCCGCTTGATTTTTTTTAATGGGGTGTTTTAAAAGAATGGGTGTAAATTCTCCGTGCCTACTAAAGAAGAATGGACGGCGAATAGTGCGGTGTATTGAATATCTGGTTCCCCATCAAATCGAAAAAGCAACCACAAGTCGTGTAAAAAAAATTCAAAAATGTTTAAAGTAAGGACAACTTTCCAGATTTATTGTAAAAATTTGTTTTGTTTAAATTTTGTTATTTTTTTTTTATCTTAATTATGTTATTTTCTGTACTTTCACATATTAATTAAATTGTTTTGTAGTCAAACTGTCATAAGCTTGTAATTTCCATGGTTACTTAAATTTAAATTTTTAAAAAATAATTTTTCACAAAAAAGCGGTTTATTGGAAAACTTGATGAATTGGTATAAGACATGATATTCATCTTAAAGCGTCTTCCTCATTTTTTTTATTTTATTGATAAATACAGGGGTTTCATTTGAAAAAATGATCTTTTGACCCTTTTAAAATAAGGAAAAATAGTAATTTTAGCACCCCTGTTGATATGGAGTTTTTCCGGTGTTAATTAAATACATTGTCCGTCTAAACCCAAAAATCAACTTTTATGAATTGGAGCACTAATTTATTAAGTTTAATTAGGGCCATGTTTTTTGGACCATATTTAACACAAATTATTTTTATCTAAACCGATAGAGATAGGTATGGGAATATTAACAAAAAAGTATTAAATAAAAGGGCGAATATAAAAACTTGTTAATATAGGAGTGTTCCATTTAAAAAAATAAAGTTTCAGGACTTTTGATAGAAGGGCAAGTCCAATTGAAAATATTTTAGATCGATGAACAGATAAGAAAATTAAAGTAAATTTTCTGAAAAATTCTGCGTCTCGTTTTACATAAACGTCTAACCTACATGACCTGAATCACCCTGTATATATATATATTATTATTATATATAAATTATAATTTAAAAATATTATAGTAAAATTAATTAAAGGCCAAATATCTCGAGAACTGTTGGTCTTAGGGATTGATTATTAAATTTTTTTAAGGTAATTAAATTTTCCAATTTTTTAATTTTTTTTGTGCTTTTGTTTTTAAGAAAATGAAGAAAAACGAAAATTTTATGAAAAAATTAGGTTTAGTGACCCGTACTACCTGCGGGTGAGTTGCGACTTTGCCGCTATGAACCCTTTTTAGAGCATTCAATTCTAAAAATCCTGCCTTTGGGCGAGACTAATACATAAAATTCTCGGGTTAAAAAAGGATCAAAGTAAACGTGTTTTTTAAATGGAAAATCTTCATAGTCGAAAAATATATCCTAAATATATATATATATATATATATATATATATATATATATATATATATATATATATATATATATATATATATATATATATATATATATATATAAAAGGGTTTTTTTTGGGTATAGGTTGACAAATAAATTAGAAAGTAAATTTCAGCCCGTGTTTCTGGTAAAGAAATTGTTTCGTTTAAAGAAAATGTTATTATTATATCTTTTTTTTAATGTTAGTAAATACAGTTATTTTTAGTTCCTAATTTATTTTATTATTTTTTGTTTTGTATACAAGAAGTTATTTATTTTTATAATTTAAATTATACAGATAGTAAATATTTATATTTTTATTTTTTGTTTATTAAACATGGTAAATTTATGGCTGCTTATATCTTTTTTGTCATTTAGAGCATTTTTTCTTTTTTAATTTTAATCATTCCTTTTATTTTTAATTTTTGATGGTTTGAGTCTGTAGTTAATATTTTTGTTTCTTTACAGTTCAATTCATAGCGCGGTGGAGGCGTTTTTAGTTCAGTAGTTTAGTTTAATACAAAAATACATAATTCTATAATAATCTGTATATTTCCTTACAAGTCCTAATTGATTCTCATATATGAATATAATCCAACTTCAGTAATGTTACATACATACATATTAAGTCGGTTTTAAATAAAGTGAAAGTAAGTTTAACCAGAACTATAATTGCCCCAAACACAGGTTCACGGATCATGAATTCTCTCACTTGCAGATTTTATCAATAAACAGCCGAATTTCCAGAATCACTTATCTGATGAGATCAAGGGAAATTGGGATAATGGGCTGCATTTTTTTCAGGCGTCGTGCATATGAAACTCTAACTACAGATCGGCTTTATTTAAATCAAGAGAATTATCAAACCGCGAAAATGTATTTTTGGTGAACCACCGAACCGATCATAGTTGTTTGAGTGCGTCAAAAGCTTTTTGGATTGAAAGTTTTGATGGGCAAATAATGTTTTGGTTTGAACTCTCCTCAGCTGACAAATCATTCTTTCTTAAAAGGCAAAAATAGTAGTTTTTTCCTAAAAGTGCGGAAAGTTATACTTTTCCGCACGCGTTTTGGCGAACGACGCCTTAGCGGGTTCCACGAAATCGAGTGGGAAAAACTTTCCGGAAGAGCTGGGAACATGATTTAGATATTTATTTAGATTATAAGATTTGGTATAATATTTGGGGAAATTGGGTTTATTTTAATATTTTATAAGTTAATTAACTTAAAGGTAATTT
>JAHBCN010021480.1:0-14117 GCA_019359885.1 Listronotus oregonensis | reverse complement strand
AAAACATATTAATATTTTATTATTATTCTACTTTTAAATTTTTTTTATTTTTTTTTTTGTATTCCCTTTTAATTCCAAATATAAATTGTTATTTTTTGTGTTTTTTGCAATTATTTCAACGTTAAAAAATTATTAAATTTTTAAATAAAAAAAAGAAAAAAAAATTTCATATATACGTTAAATGATCAATGCTATGTTAATAAAAATTTTTATTCCGCCGGTAAGTAAATTTGGCCAAATGCATTTTTTATATTTGAACCCAAACTTGAAATTTTAGTAAAAAAATCATTTTTTTTGTAACTACCTAAAATTATTTAAATGTATATTTATTTTTAAAAAAGTATTCTTTTTTTTGAACTACAAAAAAAATATTTAAAAATATATATTTACTTTTAAAAAACATCTTTCAACTTTTTTTTTCGTTATTTTTTGTTTTGTTATTTTTACATTTACATACATAAATAAAGTTAAAACAAACAAAAAAATGCTGTTTTTAAAGGAACCTTTTTAAATTTTAAAAAAAAGGTTACCAAATAAAATTAGGAAAAAATGCTACTAAGTATAATTTATAAAAATATAATTTATCTAAAATGTACAAATGACAATGTTTGAGAACAAATAAATGTAACAATTTAAAGTTTTTAACCTAAAGAATAAAAAAAAAAGTTGTTTTATTTTAGGTTTAACTTTAAAAGATGATAAAATTAATTTTGTACCATCCATTTATTTTATTTTTAAAATTTTTTCATTTGCATAATTCAAAATAAAAATTTAAATTATCGTATAAAAATTAATATAGGTTCTTTCCTTCTTTAAAATTGTCTCCAGAATTAACTGTTTTGGGTTAACTTCCAAAAAAAAAATTTTTAAAGTTTTGTGTCTTAGTAAAAAAAAAGTATTATTTTAATACTTTTATTATAAAAAAAGTAAAAGATAATTTTATCTAATTTATTAGTTTTTTTTAAACAAAAATTTTCAATTATTAATTTAAATTATTATTTTAAATTAAAAAAAAAAAGTTATTTTTTTTTAATTTAAAAAGTACAAATAAATTTATGAAAATTTCACATGCTTAAATTTTTTCTACAAATGTGCCAAATATTTAATTTTTACTAACTAATAACTAACATTTATATTAATTGTACGATTTAAACAACTTAAAAAACAAATTCCTTCCACAGTTTTAGTCGACGTTGAGCCACATCTGCTGCTCTTGTTTTTACTGTAAGCAGTTTTCTGGCAATAGAGTTCTTTTTTTCCCAAAAAATTTTTCACCCTAGCAACGGTAGGGGATTTCCACCTTTCCATGCCATTAATTGTCGCCAAATTTTTTTCAGCATCGGAAGTAAACTCGCTGAAGAACGGCGAAAAAATGCCCCCATAGAGGATTGGATTTGAAAGCTGCAGAAATCTTGTTATAGCAGCAGGAATTTTCCAAAAGAGTTAATTCTGACGGAATTTCTGGTACATTCAGCCTTCGCGTATTTTAGGAGAAGTCTCCGATGTCCTATTTTTTCTGGACGAAGAGCCATATACTTTCGATAAAAATCCAAATGAAATTTTTCAACGTTAGTGAAATTTCAGGTACCTTGATTTTAGTATCTCGAATGTGATTCATTAATGAAGTGCCCTTTTCTTCCAATGTCAAGAGTTAACTGACAAAGCCTCTTCCCCGCGACAGGCACCAAAATTTCCCAAAAAGGTTTCTGCTTTCATCAGAATATCTATCATCAGGTGACAGTTCTAAAAATGGTCAATTTGCGCTTTCTCAAAATTTTGATTTTTTTGGGGGGATATCCCCTCCCTGACGCTTTAAATAAGCGATAAGTTAAAAAAATTTTCTGATATCCACGTCATTTTTTATGAGTAGCATAGCTTTTTTAAATAAGTCGACCATAACGATGATGTTTTCAAAGCTTCGCTTTTTTTTCAAAATCAGCAAATAATATATTTTCGGTATCTTTTTTAGCAACATTTTCATTTCTCCGTACACCAAGTTATAAGGTTATTGAGGCAATATCATATTGTATACGAGTTTTTCTGGGGGTAAATCCAGCGATGCTCTACTGACCCCTTCATTATCTTTTTAGATGGATTGATGCAACCAATATTTTTTCCACATTTTTTTTATTTTAGGTTGTTTTAAGTAAAAACCTAAACAAGCTAAAACTGACACGATGAATCAAATTTAAAGTAAACCAAAACAGCATCAAAACGGTTGTTAGAATTCTTATTAAATGCCAACTTTAATCATTTTTATATACGATGCTATGTAAAAATAATTTTCAATTTTTAAATAATTTAATTTTTTAAATTTCATTATTGCGTTTGTAGAAAAAAAATTTTATAATATTTGTGTTAAAAGTACTTTTAAGGACCATTGGGGTTGCAGAACTCGCTTGCTCATTCTGCAACCTTTACATTGTGCCTTAAAATGTACTTTTAACACTTATATCATAAGAAACTATTAAATGTTTTTAAAAAGATCTATAAAACGTCCTTTTTTGAGTTTCGAGAACACGGATATTTTCTTGTTAAACTTTTTTAAAAGGGTGCTTACAATAATATGCTTTGTAAAAAATTTTAAATGACCGAAATAACAACAGTTTTTACAGAAGACGGACTAATGTAATTATTTTTACCTAAATATAGATATATTTATGTTATCACCCCAAAAAAAGTACTTGTTTGGTAATCGGCTTTTGTTTTTAGTTTGTTTTGTTGTATATTTAGGCCATTTTAAAAAACAATGAATAAATTTTACGTTTTTTAAAATTTTTAAGTACAAAAAAAAACAAGGGCGGCTTTATTTGAAATGCCGGGTCAGTTTATAATGTTTTTAAAAAAAGATAAACTAATTGATTTTTAGAGTTGTTGTTTTACCTTTATCATTTTAAACAATACTAAAATACCCAAAAAATTGAAATCTTATAACGTTCACTATGTGAGGAAAAATTAATTTAACTACATAATATAAAAGCCATTTTTAAAATTTTTAGATTCTACCTAATTGACAATAAAACTTACGACTTTGCTTCTAACAATAAAAAGTAAATAAACCGTCTTTATTGCAATTTAAAATGAATTAACTTATAAAAGAACTTTTAAAATTCATGAAGCTACGAACATTGAAAATAAACCTACTAAAAATTTTATAATTAAAGCTTTGTCTCATATTTTTATCAACTCTTTAAAAGAAAGTTAATTTAAAAAAAGTGTATATATTACATTTAAATTACTGCACGTCAAACTAATTAAGGTGCAATTAAAGTAATTTGTTGTTAGGTCATAACAGACATAAATCGACCATGAGACGTGTATGGTAATCGTTTTGCAGTTTTATTGTAGTATTTCTTCGCTTTTATTGAAAAATTTTTGGGATTTAAATAAAGTTTTCTTCGAGCATACACCTATAAAGGCACCCTTGCTGTTTGGCCGTGCAAACAAGCGGCGAGAGAGAAAGAAGAACGGAAATTTTAAATTTGGTAGTTTACTAATATCGATGAGACCAACTGTCCAAAATATTTTCAAGATGGCACCTTTAAAGTCGATGCTAACTTTCTTTTTTTTAAATGGAACACCCTATATTTTTCTTTTTTATTCCAGAAAATTTTTGAATACATTTGTGTATAATATTATACCTTTGTCTACGTTTTCGACATATCGTGAATTTTAAAAAATGACGTTTGAGACCCCAAAATGAGAATTTTCCTATAGGCATATCTATTTTTTAATTTGAGTTGAATTTTTTGAAAAAGAGGCCCAATTTTTGAGTGATATTTGGGTGCAAATTTACAGGGTGACTAAAAATTAAGTATTAAATTAATAATAAAAAACGTTAAAAAGTCATTTTTTAAAGGGAAACCCCTATTTTTATATTTTTATCTATTTAGCATTAACAAATAAAATTATTAAGGGTTATTCTGAAAATGCATAGTTTTCGAAATAATTGACAATTTAACATTTTGTATTGTAAAAGGATGTTTTTAATTTTGTTATTAGTGGGCCATGACGGTGAGACGCGGCGAAAAAAAGACATGGCTCACTAATAACAAAATTAAAGAACCGTATAGCACTTTTACAATACAAAAAGTTAAATTGTCAATTATTTCGAAAACTATGCATTTTCGGAATAGACCACTTAATACAAAGTCACCTTATTTTTTAATGCTAAATACAATAAAAATATAAAAATAGGGGGTTTCCATTTGAAAAAATTGACTTTTTACGTTTTTTATCAGTTATTTTTTGTACTTAATTTTTAGTCACCCTGTATTAATTTACACCCAAAATATCCACTCAATATACAAAATTGGGCCTCTTTTTACAAGGAATTCATCTCAAATTAAAAAATAGAGTATGCCGTATAGGCAAAATTTCTCCTTATTTTGGGGTCTGCAAACGTCATTTTTATCATAAAATTCAAGATATGTCAAAAACGGTTAGACTTAGGTATAGCATATTATACACGAAATATATCCAGAATTTTCTGGGAAATTCAAAAATGCAATAATATATAGGGTGTTCCATTAAAAATAAAAAAGTTAGCATCGACTTTCGGTACAGTCGGAAGTGCCACCATCATAAAAATATTTTGGACAAGTTGCTCTCATCGATATTAATAAACTACCAAATTTTTAAAATTTTCCGTTTCTAAGGTTTTGAGAAATCGACCGCGTCGGTTCGTCGGGACACCCTGTTAATAAAAGTACGTCAACATATCGAGCCAAACTTTTGGTGATTAGTGTAGTTTAAATTGCGTATTCCTTAAACCATTTCAAGTAAATATTTGCTCCCACTAAAAAAGGGGAATGAACCCATGGGAAGTCCATCGTTTTGCGAGAGACTTATCTTTACTTGAAAGTAAAAACTACGGAGACATAGCTCCAACAACTCCATTACTCCATCCAGCGGCAGAGTGGTGCGTTCTACTTATGTGTCATCTTCATTAAGCTTGGCTCAAATGATGCTTTACGATTCTTCTACTGACACATTTGTATACAGACTTTCTACATAAAAGTTTTCAAAAGTATCATCTGGTTTTCTTTCTATTTTTTTAAAATCTTAATAAAATGATTAGAGTTTTTAACAAAAGATGGTGACTTACCGACTAGTGGTATAATCAGGTCTAAAAGGTTTTTTTGCCAGTGCAGTTGTGAGTGCATTTGTAGAGCTGGTGACTGTCCTTTAGGGTATATTCTTTTTATGTTTTTTTGGTAGTCCATATAGATGGGAGGTTAAGTAATGACGTGTTAAGGGTTTTTTCTAGTTTCGTCCGTCAGAAAGTGTTTGTTTTTCCCCTAAGGTCCTGTAAATTTTGTTCTATATTGATGGTGTTGGATCTTAATCAAGAGATCTGTATTCACCTTTTCAAGGGACTTTGTTATTTTTCGATCGTAGGTGAATGTATTTATGACTACAGTGGTATTTTTTTGTCGGAATATACAAACATATAATGCTTAGTATACAGAAAACCTACCCACACTGGACAATATTTACATCGGAATTCCAATAATTCTTACGGAACGAAGCGAGGGGTCATACGTATTGTATATAACCGCGCAGTGATCTTATGTTACACTAGAAATCCTTGCAAGACGAAATAAGTAATATAACTGGGGATCTTTAAGAGAAGACTATAGTGAGAGATTGGTTAAGGAAACAGTCGACAAATATCAAGATAAGACAAATAAACTCTAACTTGAACAAGACTCCACAGGACCAAACATTTATGATCATTCCGTATATTAAAGAAACTTCAAAAGATCCGCAAAATAGCAACTAAGTATAATATTAAAAATCATTAAACCCAAACCACTCCAAGAAGTATTTTTACTAAGATGAGACCGACAACAATGTTTCAAAAAATGATTGTATCTTGTTAAGTTCAAAAATTGAACTATAACAATTTTCGATTTAAAATACCTTTTGCATAAATACCTTAAATGCGGAAAGCAGGGCTATAGTTTGAAATGTTGTTTATGACTAGCTATGGTCTGCGGAATGTTTTGTGTTTGATTGTTTATTGACCTTATTGCTTATTTTCAGGGATCGTTGACAGGTTTGTGGTTGTTTTGTGACCGTGGGGAGTATTTTACATTATTTTCCTTTTAATTATGTACATTCATAACTCTTGTTTTGTTTTGTAATTTGAAGAAATTTTGACGTTTTAAAATAAGTAGGTTTAAGGTAAGTTGTTTTTTTTCCCTTCTTTTCTTTTTGGCTAAAGTGACCTGCAAGATGTCGTAGTAGCAACCCGCTTGGTACCGTGAGAGGCGGTCTCGAAGTCGAGAGTGATTCCTAAATCTTTCTTTTTAGAAAGTTCTGACAGAAACCGGTTATATCTGGATTTCGGGATTATATTTTGCGGGCTGAACGTGCGTTGTTTGTTAGTAATATCTGGGTAGTTCCTGGTGGCTTAGAGCCAACCCTTAGGAATGATGGCAAAAGGCCAGCCAGCGAGCCAGTGATGGATTGTGTGTGAGTTGGTAGAATTGTAGCAAGAAGGGTTTGGTACTGTCAAAGTCGACCTTGACAGAAAACACTCCTGGTGGAAAAATTAGTTTTGGGGAAGCTTTCTCTCTCCTGCTGACCATCAAGGAGACAGCCCACGTGAAGGCAATGTTCTAAAAGTTAATTTTCAACCCTTGCCTTGGGGATTGTTGAACAAATGCCTAAGTAAATTTCCCGTTTGTTTGTGCTAATTGTAGTACGTTGTTTCGGAGTGAAATGTCACGTTATCCGTATATTTTTGGGAAATTTATGTCTTTTTAAAGAAGGATTATACCACGTGAAAACTTGTATGGAACTCTTTTTCTTCTTTAATACCTTATAAGGGGCGATAGTGGCTCGTTAAGTTTGTGGAAAAAGGTAAGAATTTTACTATTTCACACATTTTTATCAAATTGCTACTTTGAATTTTTGATTTAACTTTGAAAACGTATCGTATTCGATTTTGGGGTTATGATAATTGCGTAGTTAATTTATGGGGTTTTCTTTAAATGGATTGTTTTTTTAAAGGGGAGAACTTTGTCTAGAATTTTTATGCTAATTGGGTAATTTATGTAAGGGATGTAATTTTATGTCTTGTAAAGTATTATTCGTAACCGTACATAAAGCTTAGACGAGTTGTTTTTTTTTGGTTCTTTTTTCTTTTCTTTTCTTTCTATTCCGTATTTTTCGACTGATTTTGTTGGCCATTGCTTATGCCTATTCCAATGAGTTAGGATTAACCATGCCTTATGTGGAGATTCAGTGAAAACAAGTTGCCGACATTAGTTGCTGATGACTGACAGCTAGACTACCTTTGTAACCCTTCCATAATAACGAAAATCAGCTTAGTTTAGAAAATTTTTGTAGATTAATGATATTACATTGACTTAAGAGAATGTCATGTCGATAGTCTAGCCTTAGATTTGACTGAAATTTTATTGGAAACACCTGCTAATCATTTGAATAGCTTGATGTTACTTAATACCTTCTCTGTCTGAGTTAACAGTCATTAACACATTATTTTCTCGGTACCTTCACTAAAATCTAGACTGGAATTTGGACATAAGTATACACATGTGCACTTTAAAGCTTTAAAGGTTATCGAAGAACATTTAGTATTATGGTATACCTTAGGGTATGCAGTCACTTACTTTTAGCATGGTTCTATTAGGGAACAGATTGTTAGGAAAGTTCGTACTTGTGAGTTGTAATCATATACATGAGTACGAGTGTTGTATATCAATCTGTGGTAGGAGGTTTAAGATTTATTGCTAATCATTTGGTAATAATCTTATACGGTTTAATTATAAATATTGAATTTGATAATTGATTAATTAGATAGATTTACTGACATTGGTTTTTTGTTTAACCCTTGACCGGATATATTTTTTGTTTAAGCCTTAGGGCTCTCAGATATTTTGCTGTAACGTCCATAACGTCATTCTGCTTCATTTTATTATTTTTTTATTTGTAAGTGCCTATGAAAAAAGTTTTAAATGCAACTTATGGCCTTACGTATAGGTGGGTAACATACTAGAAGGTTTTCTGTAAAAGTTAAAAGCCTACGGACTTTGTTATATATAGGATTTACTGTTGACAGTTTATTAATTGTCCTGCTTTTGGGTTTAGTAATATTAAATTTGTATATAAGTCAAATTTAGTTTAACATTGTCATATATTTTTCAATAATTTAAAATCTTATTAAATTTTGGTTTAAAAGGCGCATCCACCAATTTGGTAGGAATTTGTTACAATTATTTCATTATTTTTTTGTAATAAACCATTAACTAGTATATTTATATTTTGACTTTTATTGACAATACCCCTTCAAGAATGCACTCGCCTTTGTGTAGAGCCTCATGCGACTGTAAGTATTTATTGCAACCATATTCTTTAGCCCATGTATAAATTTTTTTATTTTTTATTTCTGAGCTAGCCGAGCACTTTCATTAGATAATTATTTATTTTAATTTAATTTGATAATTATTAGATAATTATTTATATATTTTTTTGCCCACGTGGGGCGTTAGCAAATTTGCTGATAATTACAATTTGCCTGTTATAAATTTATAAAATTATCTGGTAATAATCTACCAAATTCCCTATGAATGTGGTGATGTTTACATTGGGGAAACAAAAAAACCGCTTAAAAATAGAGTTAATTAACCGAAAAAAAATACAGAACGATGTAAAACGTCAACATCAGGGATTGCCGAACACGCATGGTCAAAACAATACCGCGTACAATGGTCGAAAGCAAGCAAGTTATTTGTAAAGAAACCCACTGGAAGAAAAGAAAATTTAAAGAAGCTACAAACAACCAAAATATATTTAGCAAACCTAGTGTCGACATTCCGAATATCTGGCAGCCGTTGCTGAACCGTGAAAAATCGGTCGAGCTTCGGTGAACAACGAATAATATATTAGTCGTAGCTACTAAGAATAGCTTTAAGTTATCACTTGAAAACGGTTGGAGATACATTACTGACCGAAACGTTGTGTGTCAATTAACATAAAAGGCAAATGATCTCAGATTTTTAGTGTTATTGAAACCCTAACATTGTCTAACGCTTTCAAAAAAAAATAGGTTTCATCCTGTTGTGATCTTATTCGGATCCCTTACTATTAGTTATAGAATAGTATTTCAAGGTTAAAATACAACACCTCTATAATATTGAGCCTAGCAAGACCTAAAATGAGCAAGTTTTAACTTATAATTTCCCCAGTCCTTTAATTATTTCTGGAAATATTTGAAAAAAACGCAACGGGGGATTCGTTAAGGAAATTTTATACCCAAAATTTATTTAAAAACAATAATAAATAATCTGACATGAGCTATAGGAAAAAAATAATTAATTTTGTTTACCTTCCTAATCAGGAGGAGAATAAAATTCCGAACAATTTGATTGCTATGGGTAACTGATAAACACAATTTTCAAATTGGCTTATAGTGACGCATGTGAAATTTTCACTTATAATTTTCCTAGTGCTTTAATTATTTCCGGAAATTTTTCTGAAGGAACCCTTTTTTTGAGAATTTGGCTGAGTCGCAGATGAGTTAACATGTGCCCCAACATATTAAAACTAAAGTTGTTGGATCTATCGTTTTGAGGTAACAGTTTCTTAAAACTAAGAATTGTCCGCTTTTTCTGACTATTAACTTAAATTTACATAAAAACGTAGCACAAAAAGTTATTATGACAAAACACCGCTTACCCACTTATACCTTTTTTTTTAAACTTATAAAATAATATATTATTTATATTATTATATTATACCAAATATATATTACAATTTGCAAAATTACTAAACTAACCACAACTAACCACAACTTATTAAAGGGTCCTAACTCAAAAACAAAGCATTTTCCGAGCCATGATAATAGGAACATTTTTTTTTTCTTATTTTAATGAGAAAAAAATGCTGTATTAACAGCTAGAGGATGATGACGACCTGCAAGAGGTATATGGTACCTATCCAATAGTTATTTATTTAATACCAAGATGCGAGAGTGTACTTGCAGGTGTGACCACCTGAAAGGACTTTTCCATCGGGTGATGTATTAAATTTTTTATTAGTGTTACGTATAAGAATAATTTTAGATTTTTGTAGTTAAATAAAAATAATTATTAAAAGCTCCTAGTACCGTAAAAAAATATAATATTCATAGCAACAATTTAAATACATTTTTACTTATCTATCCTCAGGAAGTCTGACAGATTATCAATTTTTATTAATAAAAACTATGTATTTAGCTGTTAAAATTTTAGAAGAAAGTATTAATAAAGCAGGTAATTCTACTTGTACTTTACTTCACATCTACCACATAAATTAAAAGCGTTCACAATATTGACAAAAATTTAATACTAGGCTATGGTCAGTTTATTCCATGCTAAAACTAACAATTTCCGTAAACAAAACACAAAATATTTAGGTGTTTTAAAAGCTTATTGTCTTAAAGAAAAAACAATGGTTTTAAGGCTAAAGAGTAAAAAAAAAGAAATTACTAAGTTTTTCATTGACGCTCCTGATAAAACTTACTTAGCAATAAAGGTAATAGCAATTATATCGATAGCTGGGGCTTGCCAGATACAGGAGATATATAAAATAAAAGTAAAAGTCTTACAAATCAAAAAACGATGTAGCTGTGGTTAATTTTTTTTTTAAACGAAAAACAACGTTTAATGGATGATTTGTTATAACCAATGATAATGAAAGTTTAGTATCTTATGTGTGATTAATATGCAATTATATTAAACTTAAATGCAAAAACGATCGAGATAAAGGCTATTTTATCGGGTAAACGAGGTAAATGGGTAAAGTTTGGAAGACACTATTTTAAATGTTTCTAAAGAAATAACAAAATTTTTGAAATTGTAATATTTCAACGAATACACTGACCATGCCTCTAGAAGGATATTGGCAACTTTACTGGCTCATGCCTTATTGTTTCTTTAAATGAAGTTACAGTTACTTATATAAACTGAGGTATAAATTATATTGTGGTTCTACCAAATAACGATAATCCTGTACAAAGTAGTAAAGCTAGTGATTTAAAACATCTTTCGCCAGTTTCTTTTTCTGATTGTATAAATTGCACTATCACTGTTAATATAAATACATAGTTGTTCAGATATTAAATTGTTATAAAAAACCATTTTCGTTTTTTAAAATAATTATTAATACTTGCCATGTGTTTGACGTTTTCATTTTTTTCAGTCTTGACCGCGAAAGTAATACCTTTGTAGCTAGTAACGCGGCGACCTGGTAACACAAAGGGTTACTTTTGTTATGTTACCGTTACAAGAATTATTTATTTATACAGTAGTACAAAAAATTTAAAGTTGATAATCTTAATAAAAGTTATTAGAAGGTAAGCAGGACGTCTACCCAAAATTAAAAAAAAAAACATGACAAGTGGTACACGAAAAAAATTGTTGACTTTTGCTTTAAAGAATAGATAGGTACTTTAAGTAATAGTACAGTATGCCAATACGCAATTAAGACTAAGACCAGTCTACCAATAAGTACTCTAGTCAAGTGTAAACGTCTTGATTACCGTTTTTCTTGATTACCGTTATTTGTAAAGATCCCAATAATTATTTAATCTTTAATATCCAAATTACAATATATTTATTTCCAAAAGATATCAAAACAACAACCAAAACTTAAATGTGTAACGAATGGCGCTTATAAAGAGCGACATATAATTAATTAAAAATATAATTGTATATCTACAAACTTTTGGGCGGCGGCGAGATGCGAAATAATTAATTTTCATTATGACCACAAAAAAAAGTAAAAAAGAAATACGGTTAAAACTTTAAATTTAATTTTTTAAGCTTTTAGGTTTTGTTTTTAATATTAAACAAGTAATTATTTAAATAATAATAAAAAAAAACTAAATAATAAACAAGGATTGTCAGGATAATTTACAGTTCTCTGTTCTGAATGTTCAGAGGGTGGTAATATACCACTGCACCTAGACCTCAGTAGGTCCTTTGTGCTTCCTCTTGTAGGCGGGAGATTCACTGCGTCGTCCAACCTATTGATTTAAAATAGTTGACGACGTCTTTATGTGGAATCTCCCTAATTTCGGCCAGTAATGGCCAGTTCGTACCCAGCATGGAGTTCCGTTCAGATGTGAGGGCGGGACAATCACAAAGAATGTGTTCCGCGGTCTCATCTTCTTGTTCACAGCCTCTACATAATCCTGTGTCTGTTAGACCAATTTTTAATAGGTGTCCTCGAAGCCCGCAGTGGCCAGTTAGAACACCCGTTAGTGTTCGAAGGTCCTTCTGGACATTATACGGTTTTTTCGATTGTCCGATGGCTCAGCTTATTTTTGAAAGTTGCAGTTCGTAGTATCATTCCCCTTTTCCTTTAAACAGTCGATGGGAGTATTCCTTAATAATGTCTTTAATCGCGTTGTTGTCAGTCCAGTGGTGGGGACGGGACCAACTAGTTTAGATATGTCATGTTCCTTAATTCAGGCTAGGTTGACCACATTATTTAGAGAATGTTAGTCAGGGCTTAATGACATTCTAGTACAAGTCCCAAAGTAATCCGTCATCTTTTAGGGCTAGTAATGCTTGCCTACTGTCTGTATAAATACAACGTATGGTTGGCGATGTTGCGGCTTTATGTAAGCCGCTATGGTTTGGTTGTCAGTTCGATTGAAGCACGCTGGTTCGGCGCCCATTGTCCATCCATATTTCAGGTTTATGGTTGGTAAGTAGGCCGCAGCCTTGCCCACCTTGGTCTTAGAGCCGTCAGTATAAAGGCTAATGGTTCCTTTAGACTCCTTTTATTGGTATTGTTTCCCTTATGTTGATAGTGTAGGGTTTATTAAAACGAACCTTGCTGCAACTGAGTCTGCCTTGCCTGTAGAATTGGAAAATTCCCGTAATATCCCTCCACAGGCGTCGTCCAGTTGAGCCAGTGCCTACATTAGTGTCTAGACCACTATCGGAGGCGTTAAAGTCATTAAAGCCGCTTCCCTTACAAGTATATCAAGGGGGTGAGATTCAATATCACCTCCATAGCTCTATTCGGTGTAGTCCTTATAGCACATGTGATGTTTAAACATGCTATTCTTTGAATTTGATCTAGCTTATGTTTTGCCGTGATCTTTTCTGTTTTGGACTTATTATGGCCGTGTAGATCCAATGGGCTACTTTGGAAGAGAATCCCCAAGTCTTCCCCATGGCTCTGCGGCATTGATCAAATGCAATATGCTTTCTTTATTCTGTTCTCCAGGTAAATTTCATGTTAGCTTGCTGTTAAAGGTAAAACCAAGGTATTTGATCTTTTGAGATTATATTATATAAATTTAATAAGATGTAAAAACAAAATTTTAAATTTTTTTTTAAATCTTTAAAGCTAAAATTGAATTTTGGATAGGTTTTAATCATAAATTTTTTACTTTAAAAGTTTTTTTAATTTTTGGGATTTTTTTTTTTCTACCTGATTACTGGGAAAAAGTTTTTTTTGGTTCCCACCTGGTTAATACCGAAACAAATATTTCCTTTACGGACTTTAACAACGTGGAGGCCACCATCGACGATATACAAATAACTACAGGGAAACCAAACTTTTATTCTCTGAAAATTATCTGAGGGGGTTAAAGTTTAGTGTAACTTTGCACACCCCAAAGAAAGTTTCCCAACCACACCAATTCCCCCGTACCCAATTGTTTTAATTTGTTTTAATATTTGGTTTAAAAAAAATTAAATATAGTTTTTGAGAAAATGGGGTAAAAAAAAAATTATCAAATTTAGGTTTTTAAATTTTCCCCAAATTGCTTTCAAAATTAATTTTTTTTAAAATGTAAAATACAAGAAAAAAAAAAATATATAGCATAAATTTTAAGATAAAAGAGTTAGTTAAAAAAAAACATAAAGAAAATTAAATTAACAAAATAACAACCTTGTTGAAGAAAAAATTTTAATTTTTTTTTGTTATTTTTTAAAAAGAAGAATGAAAAATTTTAAATCCACATAAGAATTAAAAATTGCTGTCTTAATTTTTTAACAATTAAAAGGATAAGTATTTTATTTTAATTTTGTCTTCCTTTATTCAGAAAACCCTATTATTTTGTTTCAATGGCAATATTTGCATCCGTA
>JAHBCN010021479.1:0-14132 GCA_019359885.1 Listronotus oregonensis | reverse complement strand
GTACGGTTTTCACCGGGGAAAAATTAAATTAGATATTTTCGGGTGATATTTTTACCATATTGTTATAATCATGCAGAAAAAGGGTTTTTTTTTTTTGGAAACCGTGCATGGTTTTAAAAAAAAAAAATCAATTGACAACTTTACTTAGAAATGTTGGGGATTTCAAAATTTTTAATTATGACCAAAACTTTTTGAAAACAATGTGGGCAATTTTAAAATTTTTGGGGTTTTTTTAACATTTACAATCCAAACCCCAAAATTTTTGGACATAAGATTTTTGGGTCCGATGCGTCGATTGGCTGAAGACGAAACGAGACATAAGCCAGAGAGGGAGAGATTTGGATGGGTTTTAAGGTATCAATTTGGGCGGTAAGGGACAAAACAGAATTAAAATATGTGTGGAATGTGGAATTTTTTAAAAATATATTTTTTTTTTCTTCTTAAACATATTATATCGTGTAAGTACATGAAATGAGGCATTTTGGCTAGAATTTTTTTTGTCCTGCATGGATTTACCTGAAATTTTTACAGAAGGTAAGGAATAGCCCAATGATCAAAGTTTATATCATGTCGAGGTGTGATTTTATCCTGGGGGTGGTTGCCACCCCATTTTGAAGGTGGAAATTTTTTATTACATTTTAACTACAGGAATCGCTAAAGAAAGTGATTTTAAGTTAAAAAATGTTCCATACATTTTTTTGGTAAAACTAATATTTTTTGAGTTATTCGCGATTGAAAGTAAAAGTTTTTCGACGACGGTTTTAATGGGTTTTTCACAAATAACTTTAAAAATATGCATTTTATCAAAAAATCTGTGGAAAACAACATTGTAGCTTATAAAAAATCTAGAAAAAAAAGTTATTTTATAATTTCTCTACAACCAATACAGACCGAGCTACGGCTTGTTAATGGTTAGGTTTTGTGTGTCAACTCCTAAATTTAAAAGATTCAAAGTGAAATAGCGGGAAAAGTTTACATTTTTGAAGGAAAACATGTAGGGTATTTTTTAAAGTTTATAATAAGACCTTTCTTTTGAAAACAAAAAAAGAGTTTTTAGCATGAAAATTGAGCGAGTTATGATAAAAATAAGGTCGGTCACTACTTTTTCCAAACCCAAAAAATTCCCCTCCTAATTAAAATAGATCTGTACCCCTATGCGATTCCTTTTATATATGTATTATTAATACATCCTAAAAGTTTAACCTAATCAAAATGGTTAATTTGAGAAAAATTGGAGGATAAAGTGAAAAACGATTTTCCGCAATTTCGTAAAAATAGCCATTTTCTTCAAAATAACTCCAACAATACTGGAGATACGAAAAACGTGCTTGAGTATCGAATTATAGCTTTTTTGATAACAAAGACTTTTCATTACATAGATTTTTCTGTACAATAAATATTTGGCCAGATATGCCCGTTTAAAGCCTCTATTTACGAGCGAGCACCACCTTATTCGAGCCCTTTAAACTTATCCCATTTTAAAACAAAGGGATTAAAAAGGATTAATTTACATAGCCTTGTAGCTTTTAAAAAACCCTACAAAATTATTTTTGAAAAAACCTTCTATCATTAAAACTAAAGAAGCGATGTTTAAAAAACCAATCAACTTTTTTCTCGAAAAATTCGAATACCCCACTTTGGAGCATAATATTCTATAAAACCGATATAATTTTTGTATGTAATTCTACTTTCTTTTCCTATTTATATCTATTATATTGGTTTATATGAATTGCAATGTTGTAAGGGATGGTTTTTAAGGATTGAAAATTGGCAAAAGAATGAAATTGGTAATATTTCAGGCAGTAATATTTTTAATTATTAAATCTGGCAAGCTATTTTTTGGGGATAAATCTTTTTTTTTTTTTAATTAAGCTTTAATAAGGGTTGATATGTAAGGGTCGAAAAGTTGCGAAATGAAATAAGTACATATTTTAAGCAACAGCATTCTAAAATTAAATCACTTTGGTAAATAAATCATTTTTTTAGGGTAAATATTGTTTTTTACTTTAAGCTCTTAGAAGGGTTGATTTTTAAGGGTTGAAATTTTTAAAGATTGTATTCCAAAGCATAAAACAATTATTAATCAATTAACCCAAACCAACTTTTAGCCATCTTAAGGTTTAAAATGTTATTCTATAAGGTTTGACAATAAGGGGTAGTTTTCACCCTTAAAAAACAAACAGTGCACATCACCATGAAATAGAATTTGAAGTAGAGGGTTAGAAGCGCCTAATTCCAAATTTTTATGCAAATCGATGCAGGACAAAAAAATTGCGAGGTTTTACCATTTTTTAGCTTCATTTCCGGGACTATAATTATATATCATCAAATCGTTTTAATTTGTTTGTAAATCTCATAAGGGGTTGTTATTTAAAGGTTAGGTTATGGTAGTTAAATATTTATTATACCGTAAACTGTTAAACAATTTTTTTTTCTACAATAAAAGCGTTATTAAATAATTTCAAAATGAAAAAAACAATTTTTTTTTGTAATTTTGTTATTAAGGGTGATTTTTAAGGGTTGAAACGTTACAAATATAATGTTAGATATAACTCACAACATAAAAATAGATTCATTCTACATATTTAGCTATGATTTTAATTTACATAGGGTCTATTTCTATGGTTTTTTAATTTTTTAGCATAAGGGGTGGTTTTTACCCCCTAAAAATAAAAAGCACGCCTCAAGCATATATAAACTTTGATCTAGAGGGTGAAAGCAACTTAATTCCAAATTTTCATAAAAATTGAAACTGTACAAAAAAATCCGGAGGAACAAACACTTTTTTTCTCCCCATCCACTGTACTATTAAGGAATAGTTATAACATAAATAAAAGCGCATGTATCCTCATTTCAAATATACTATTCCATAGTGTAACATTTACAAATAAATAAGTAAAGTTATGGAAGAAATTTTATTTTTAGACACTAAATTTTTTTTTATTTGTTTATTTGGCCAGATGATTTAATTTTGTTATATTTTTTTTATTTCAGCCATCCTTTAATCATTATATAGCTCCCCTGATGAGTCACGCTGATATAATTGTTCCTAGAGGCGGCGAAAACGAAGTTGCTATTCAATTAATTGTGCAGCATGTCCATACGCAATTGCAATTGGTGAGTAACTTATGTTATTATATAATAATATTCTATTTTACTGTTTTCTTATTGTATTATCTCCCTTTTATTTCTTTCACCCTTTTTTATGTATTTTTTAAACATAAACAATCCTTTTTGTAGCGTGGTTTTAAGCTAAGAGAAGAACTTGCTCAAGCCTATGCAATGAACAGCGGACCGAGACCACCAACTGTCAAATTGCTACCGACGACGCCGCAAATAAAAGGCTTGCACACTTTTATACGGAACAAAGACACTCCGAGGGACGAATTTATATTCTACAGCAAAAGACTGATAAGATTGGTGATTGAATATACGCTTAGTTTGATGACTTTTAATAATAAGGTCTAAACGCCCAGGGAGTCGGTACCATGGTAAGTTATCATGTGATTCAATGGAGACAGGATATATTTCTGGCGTTCTTGTTCTACGTTGGGTTTCCTAACAACTGGGAGAATTTAGAAGATGTGACTACACTGTAGATCATGTATACTGTTTTGAGTTTGCTTTACGGTTACAGGATACTCGTAAAAATACCAAAATCGTTTTTTTTTCAAGGAAAAAGAATGGCGACAAACAACATATGTGGTGTTTCCATCCTGAGGGCTGGCGAAACCATGGAACAAGCCGTCTGTGACGTGTGCAAAGACATAAGGATAGGAAAAATTCTAATTCAAACTAATTTGCAGACTGGAGAACCTGAGGTGAAATAAATTGAAATCTCTTTAGGTCTTTGAAGTTAAAAGTACGAAAATTGTTATGATTTTTTTTAGTTGTACTACCTGAGGCTTCCGAAAGATATAAAAGACTTCAAGGTGATTCTGATGGATGCAACTGTCGCAACTGGAGCTGCGGCTATGATGGCCATACGGGTGCTTCTCGATCATGATGTCTCTGAAAGCAACATATTATTGGTAAGTTTTGTTGATACTCCATAATACTGGTTTTTCCTTCTTTTGTCAAAAAAAATTAGGATTGCCAAGCTCTGAAGTTTTTTTTTCATTTTTAATTTTTAGCAGCTTTATTTATGAATTTAAAAAGAAAAAATAATTGGTGGAAAGTACACATGCTAATGTAAATTAATAAAATATGTATAGTCTGTCTCAAAGTATATCGTTATGGCTTTTGACGGACCATACCGCAATCAACCTTTAACGATTTTATAACCTATTGTTATTGGGTAAACCCATTTTTTCATAAGGGCAGGGGTGGGCCAGGTATTTCTTGAGTATTAACCATTAGGCATATAAATATTTTGGCTAATATTTTAGTGGCAGTGTTGAATAACCGTTTTTACTGTGCGTTTCGAAAAAGTTTTACGAGAATATAACTATGTCGCGTCGAAATCATTTGTCATTAGATGCAAAACAAGTTGTGAAAAATATGTATGAAACTTTAATCAGTAGAGGTCTAATTAAACAAGAAGCTTTAAAAGAAACCTGTCTACTTACAAAAACTCCAATATCATCGATCATCGGGATATTATTATTAGTGAAGAATTGAACAAAAGAAAAAAACGTAGCGATTTTCAATCGCACCGTATATACAATAGTGATCAGGACCTAATAAGAAGGAAAATATATTGTCTTTATGAAAGCGGAGTTATTCCTACCTTGGATAAACTGAAAAAGAAGCTAGACGAAGACGAAACCAATATAAATATTAGCCGTGCCACCCTCCATAGAGTTGTTTGTAAAATGGGATTTAAATACCGCAAAATAGACAAAAGACAAGTAGTAATGGAATCGCACAGATTACGCACTTGGAGATTTAATTACCTTCAAGAAATTAAAAGATATAGGTTAGAAAACAAATCCATAATTTACCTTGATGAAACATGGTTCGATACACACGACACAGTATCCAAAGGATGGGTTGATTCCAGTCAAAACTGTCAGACGAAAGCACCTTCAAATAAAGGAAAACGCATTACCATAATACACTCTGGTTCAGAAGACGGATTTGTTCCAAACTGCTTGCTGTTGTCTGCAAAGAATATTAAGGATTCTAGCTTGGATTATCATAAGGATACAAGTGCAGAACTTTTTGAAAACTGGTTTCAAAATTATCTTTTAAAAAATATTTCAAACAACAGTGTTATTGTCATGGATCCACCAGCTTCATCAAGTTCAAAAACTGAAATCCAGGAGTATTTCTTAGAAAATGATATTTATTTTGAATTCAGTTACAAAAAACGCATCTTTTGGCAGTCCTAAATTCATATGCAATTAAAAAACAATATGTATGTGATAATTTGGCTGAACAGACTGAGATACTGTTTTTACGGCTTCCTCCGTATAACCCCATAGAGATTTGGGAACCAACTAAAACCAGAGCAGGAAATGTTAATCTACTTTAAGTCCCAGTGTTATAAATTTGATAAAAATGTAATTACTAAATACCAGTTGAAAGCTGGAAAAATTAAATTACAGCACATTATAGAAATTGAGGACTATTACATTTCTTTTCAAAACAACATAAATCCATTGTAATTATTTTAGGATGAGCGGGGACGGTTCGGCCTTGGGCTGGTCTTGGTCTTGCAGCAAACCAAGACCGGGATCGCCTTTTTCCCCAAAACCAAGACCAAGACCTTCAAGACCAAGACCAACACCCGAGGTTAAGACCCAAGACCAAGACCGACCTTGCAAGACTTTGCACTTCTGCAATTTTTTTTTGAAATTGTACTTTTTTTTATTGTTATATTAATATACAGAGGCATTTCATGGGGGACATGACAAAACGTTGTCAAGAACGGGTCAAAAGGGGCATTATTTAATAATTTAAATTTTTAAATAAAATAATAATTAAATCGATCACTTTTTCCTTTTAGTTCATAGTTCTTTAACAAAGATAACGAATAAATTTAAAAAACATGTTTAAAAAAATAAGGGGAGATGGTGATTTTCTGGCCCGAAAAAGTTTTGACATCCCCCAAATCGTTTCGCAGGAAAAAACTAGGGGTACAAAGTTATGGAACAAATTATTTTTCATAATTTTAATGTTTTTTTAATAACTGGGAAGGATGTCACTTACAGGGTGGATCAAAAATCGCAAAATTGGAAATCCCATTATTTTTTTTTTTAACAAAAGAGGTAAATCTTTTAGATTTTTTTTAAAATTAAATAAGTGAAAGTAATGGATTAATAAAAAATAAAATTTGCCATATGATAAAGGAATACTTTTTATAAAAAATGGATTGTAAAAATCACCTCCGGTTTAGACTGAAAAATCGAAACCAAAAATAATATTTAAAAACCATGAATATTATCGAGAAAATAAACCCAGCGATGAGATAAGCCTATTCTTCCGCCTGACGTCCCTCATGACAAATTTCCCCAGCATTTTCCTTTTTTGTTTTTGGTTTCCCCAGAAACAGCGAGTTTTAAATGGCATTCCGATTTCTGTTTAGATGTTGATGGATTAAGAAATGCCAAAATACAATAAAGTTAAAAAAGGCTTTAAAACACTGCTTTCCCAACCCAACAGAATTTTAGTCATCGATACGCATGCGAACGTCGTACGAAATTAAATCGCCAAGTGGATTTATCTTCTAGTAATAGTATCATGTTTAAAAACCATCTACGTCGACATTGTTCCTATATAACTACAATTTCCAGCATAATATACAGGGTGCCGATTTTTTCTAAATTGATTTTTCCCCATAATTTTTTATTTTGGGGAAAACCCAAAAAATGGGGTTTTTCTTTGAGTGGCAGTGGAATAATAGAAAAATTCTGGAAAGAAATAATTTCCATTTTATCCCTTTTTCATAATTTGAGGTTTAGTTTTTCCCCATAACGATTTAGGAGATACCCAGCTTTTGTCCCACACAGGGCCCCCTTGTATTTTGCAGAAAATTGTTTATAAAGTATTTCTACAAACTTTTGGGACGGAAATTTTTTAACCAGTTTAAAAGGGAAAAAACAATAAACTAAAAAAGTTTTTTAAATAACTTTTTTTTTTAATCGAAACCAACCATAATATCAGAATTATTTTCCAAAATTTGACTTTAAAAAAAGCTTTTTTTTTTCTGCTCAACAGTACACAGTTTTTATTTGCTTTTTAATTTAATTTTGTTTTTTCAAAGAAAATTTTATAATTTTATCCCTAAAATGTTTTATAGCCACCAAATGAAAAAAAATTGGGGGCCTAATTTAACCAAGAATAAAGGGGTGGACGCAAAGGCTGAGTAGGTTTAAACCTAGGGGCGGCAAATATTAAAAAAATTTACTTTAATTTTTGAAAAAAAAGTAATGGTAAATTAAATATTTTTTTAATATTTAAATAGATAAAAAAATCCTAAATTTGTTTGTTATAAAGAATTGTTAATTAATTTTCTGGAGACCTTTTTTAAATTTGTTTTATAATTTTTTATAAGAATTACTAGTGAGTTTACATTTAAAAAAAAATTGACATATTAGGCGGCAAAAAATTTTTAAAATCCGGCCCTGGTTTTTAAATAAATAAACGCCTTCATTAAAAAAAAATGCTTATTAATCAAATAATTTAAATGTACGTTTAAATTAAAATTGGGTATTTTAAAATTTTAAATAAAAAAATAGTCCCCATCTTGATTTATATTTAAGTATTAAAAAGAATATTTTATTCAAGATTGCTTAGTTTAAATTATTAATACCAAAAAAGGAAGAAACCCGCAAGACCAAGACCAAGAAGGGTTAAACAAGACCAAGGGCCTTCTTTTGGTTTGAAGACCAAGACCAAGACTAGCCCGGTCTTGGGGCTTGGCCTTTTTTTGCTCAATAATTAATTTTGATGACTCTGATAGTGAAACAGAATTAGATTTAGATAAGATTAAAAATGTAATTATGTATTTGATAATGCAGTTATAAATTTATTAAAACTTTGCATATATTTAATTTTTAATGTAATTTTAAGATTATATTTCTACTATCTAAATAAACAAAAATTATAAATCTTTATATTATTTAAGCCCGTCCCAAAGTTTGTCTTATCACCTACCATCCCATGTTTTTTGCGTCGGAGGATAACCATAAATGAAGGCAAGTTTTTAACACGGTATACTTTGAGACAGATATCAAGACATTAAATGATAAGGGTGCATCAAATTTTTATTTATGAAATTAAGAAAAACAATTTTTTTGCATATTAGTTTCATTTAAAAAAAGACATTATAAAAGGAAACATTTGAACGGACAAAAAATTTTTCAAAAGAACGCACAATGTACAACTGATTTTGGATTTTCCACAAGGTTTTGACTCCCTGTTCCAAATTTGTTTTTTTAATTTTTAATTGGGTGAAAAATTATTAATATTTTTTTTATTTGAAATTAAAAATTTAAAACCTTAGTTTATTTTATTAAAAGAAATTGCCCAATTGTTAAGCTTTTCAGAAATAATTGAAAGCTTTAACTTTTTGATATCCTTTAAACAAAAATTGTCAAGTTTTGACGCATATGCAAAAACTTTTTGGCTTTTTTTTACTATCGCCAACGGAGCATTATACTTTTTAAACCCTGATAAAATTATTTTGTTCCGGTTTCTTTGTTAATGGGAATGGGCGTCAGGTCCATCGAAATACGCCTTCCCGAAAATCCAGATTGTAAAATGCCATAGATCCAAAATAAACGACAAATTTTACGTTTTACCAAAGGAAATTTCGGAGAAAAGATATTTCGGCACTGAACCGGCAGAGTGTTAAAAAAAACTCTTGGAAAAAGTCGGTTGTTTATTTATGTTATTTATCCCCAGGTTTAAAGAAATAATTTTGGAAACCTTTTTTTTATCTTTTAACAACGGGTTTTTTTTGGGGTTGCCTAAAGTTTGGTTGATGTACAGTAAAGTACCCGTCAGAAAGGTTAAATTTTCTGCTTTATATTGAAGGCCTTGTTTAATTTTTTTAATGCCAAAATTCCACCGAAATTGACCCAAAATTTGCTGTTTCATATTCTTCCGTTTGCTGTAATGAAGAATGTTTTTATTAAAATCGTCCATTTATTTGAAAATGACGTTAAGAAAAAAAATGAAGAAAGTCATCCCCATTTCAGTTGGGGTTTTGTAACCATAGTTACTGCCCTTTTTTTGACCTAAATGATATGTTTGTTAAATTTTTTTCGTTTTCGTCATTCTCAATGAAAATGGCCTGATTTTGGCATTTTTGGAAAATGAAAAGTATTTTTTTCTAGTTTGTGTTCTTATTTTTTTTGAGAGAAATAAAAGGTTATGTTAATGTTAAAATAAATATTAAGATTGCTAATGGGCAGGTCCCATAAAAAAAAATGAGCTATTGAGAAGATATGTATAATTATTTTGTTTATAAACGGAGATCCTTTTAAATATTAAATTGTTTTATTTTGTTATTATATATGTATATAATATATATATATATATAATATATATATATATATATATATATATATATATATATATAATATAATATATATATATATATATATATATATATATACAGATTGGCAAGGCAAGGGCTTGGGGCCAATTTTTGAAAAGGGTCCTATTTTCGTTTTTTGGGGTTTTCGCTTATGAGTGAAGTTCAAAGATGGGGGTTTTTTCGCGAAAACCGTTACTTTTTTTTTAAACCGAAAGATGCCGCAAAAGATTTTCCAGCCCTTAGTTTCTTCGCTACAGGGTGATTTTAAATGTTGTATTTTCGGTTACCCCTCGAAATTTCCAGGTATCTGATAACTTATCGAAAAGATAAAAACGGGCCCTTATAAATTTTTACGCAGAATACAGTGGCAATTAAAATTTTTTCGATTTACTTTTTTGGATATTAGCCAAAGTTGCACTTTTTTAAATGGAGACCCTGATATTTTTTCATCATATTATTTAAAACTAGAGTTTTAAAAAAATATAATATAGTCGAAACTTTTTTTTATAAACAGCAGAAAACAGCAATTAACTTTTTTAACATAGGCGGCTTTGGTTTAAATTAATGACGGGCAAATTAATCAACGTCAAATGCCTTTCGCACCAAAAAATAATCTAGTAATATAAATATTTATTAACAAGACAACCTAATGGATAAAAATAATTTTACGCTAGAATTGTTCTTAGCCTTAAAAGACAAACCAACTACTAATTTTATAAATATTTTTCCCGGGGAACCCGAGTTTTATGCATTGTTGGCATGGGTTTTGTAGTCTTTTTTGGGATTTTCAAATATGAAAGGGGGCCCCCGCAACCTCTAAAGGCATTTTCCGTGGCCCTCTTAATTTCTCAATTGTTTCATACCTTTTAGATTTTTTACCTTCAAATATCCCCCCAAAAAAATCAAAACCCCAGAGGCCGGGGGACCGTGATATCAATTTTGGTCCGGTGGCTATAAACCCCCAAGGGGGAAAATGTTTTTCCCCAAACCCGTGTTGTATCAGGGGGATTTGGGGGGGAGCTCCATCTTGTTGGAAATGGGGTGTCATTTATTTTCCCCAAAAGGGAAAATCTTTCCATAATAGTCAGTTTTTTTTGAACTTTTTTTTCATCAGAATTAAATTTCCCCTTTAAAACAATATTAAAATTTTTCTTTCCAAAATGAAAAAGAAACATTGAACCAAACCCCCCCGGGAAAAAAAAATGTTTTTTTTTTCCTTCCCCAAAACCCTTTAGTTTTCCCCATTGAGGATACCCGAAAAATTAAAAAGGGTTTGTCCGACCAAATAATTTTTCCCAAAATTTTTCCCTTTTTTTCAAAATATTAAAACCCAGTTCAAAACCCACCCCGCTCAGGATCGGGAAGATGAAGATTTGAAAGTTTAATTTTTAAAAAGGGTTTTAAAATTTTTGTCGTTTCAATATTTTTGACTTTTTTTTTGGGGAAAAACCCGATATTTTTTTTCTTTTGGTTTCAAGAGCCCCCGGGGGGATTTTAACCCATGCCCAAAAATTTAAACCCGCTATTTTTTTTTTTACTAAATTTTCGGCCTAGGTTTATTAAATAAACCCCTATTAATTTTGATTGTTTTTATTTTACGAAATATGCGCCAAAGGCTGTCTTCTTTCGGGGTATCTAAATAAAATTTAAAAAAAAAATCAAATTTGAAAAAAAATTATTCTTTTTTTCTAACGTACCTATTTAGATAAAGCCCGCCTCCTCATCGACGTCTTCGTTGGATAATATGAAACACCATTAAAAATCATTTTTTTAAAAAGTTAAAATTTTTTGGTTTTTTGTGCCATATTTTTTAGATAAATGATAACGATAATCGGGAACTAGCTTGGGGAAAATTAAAATTAGCAATCATTTGACGTTGTTAAATTTTTTGTCTGTCTTAAAAACCCAAAAGCCGCCTATGTTAAAATAAATAATTGCATGTTTTCAGGCTGTTTAGAAAATAATTTTTTTGACTATATTTATTTTTAGAAAGCCCCAGTGTGGAAATAATATGATGAAAAAAAATGGGGTGTTCCTTTAAAAAAAGGGGTGCAAAATTTGGCTAATTTTTCCAAAAAAGTAAATCCGAAAAAAAATTTAAGGGCCCCCACTGTATTCTGCGAAAAAAATTCATGGGGCCCCTTTTTTTTTCGATAAGTTATCAGATACCTGGATACGGGGGGAAAACCAAAATACAATTTTTTTTAAAATTTCCCCAGCAAGAAACTAAGGGGGTTAAAACTTTTTTCGGTATCTTTCGTTTGAAAAAAAATAGCACGGGTCGCAAAAAACCCATCTTTGAAAATTCCCAAAGGGAAAACCCCCGTAAAACACAAAAAAAAGGGGGCACCCTGTACTTTGGGGTTTCCAGATTAAAAAAAAAAAGACAAAAATTTTCCCCCCCATCCCATTTCCCAAATTTTCAAGCCCGGGCCGGGCCTACGGTTCGTTGGGGTATTGTCGACAGTGTTATCATTTCAAAATATTTATTAGCAATTGTAAAAAAAGTTTTAAAAATCATACATTTTATAAAATTTTTTTATTTAAAAAAAAAGGGCTTGGCAAAAAAAATTGTAAAAAAAATTAGTATTTCAGAATGGTTAAAAAAATTTTTTTATTTTTTTTTAAGGATTTATTATTTTATCAAGCAAAAAAAAAAATTTTTTTTTAAAAAAGTTAAAAAAGGAAATTTCCACCCGGGGGCCTAAATGTTAATTTAAAGGGAAAATTTTTGGTTTAGGGGGGTTTTGTCCTGCTTTTAACGCAAGGCCAGTTGGAGAAATTTTCACTGGGGCTTTTTGAACCGGGTTTTTTTTTGGCAGAGGTACCATACCATTGCCCAAAAAGGTTCCCCGGTTTGACTTTTCTTTTGGCTTTTTTTGGGAAAAAATTTAATCAATTCAACTAATTAACAGGGGGTATATGGTAGAAGCCCTTAAATTTAGTCAAAATTTAAAAAATACCTATCCCCCCTACCCTTTTTTTGTCGCCTTTTTTCCAAAATTGACATAATTTTTTTAGAAATTTTATTAGACTGCACTATTTAAAAAAAGTTTTTAAGCCTACTTGATTTTTTTAGAGCCATTTTTCATGTCACATCTAGGTGACAACTGTACAAATACAAATATAGTGAAAAAAACACAACTAAAACAATACCGATTTTATTCATCTAATAATTTAGTTAGTAAAAATACAAAAAGGAGATTTATGTTATAACAATTAAATATAAAAATAAAAATTGTTTATTAAAAAATAAAAAAATTTTAAAAAGGGGAATCCCAAAAAAAAAATCCCCCTTCAGTCAGGAATTTATAATTTCCAGCATTTGTCGAAATTTAGCATCAGTTTGAGTCTCTGAATGAACAAAAAACTTTTTTTTTTATTTTTTGGGAAAATTTCAGTACTGGGGATAAGTGGCCCCACTTTCCTGTCGCCCCAGTTTTCTGGAAAACAGTCTGAGTTTGATTATCATTGAAACCATTCAGACTAGTAAATATGTCACTGCAAGTTTGAGTACACATATTCGAATAATAATCAGAGTTCAAGATATCATTCTCAAACATAAAGTCAGTTTGGGTCTCTGTATTACAGTTGAAAAAGTTTGTATCGAAGTTACTTAGCGTGTCTGTCAGTAGGTCTGAAGTATCTGTGTGTATGGAATCATGTGTAGCGGTTGAGATACTAAAGATATCTTGATCTGGCCAATAAGTTTGAAATTGGAAAATTTTTTCAATTTTGGTCTTAAATGCAAAAATTTAAACTCCCTTTTAAATTTTTTAAAAGGGGTGTTACTTGAACTTTCCTTAGACTCCACTGTTTCAGTCTGAGTATTGATATCTTTAAAATTGTCTTCAGTACACTCAGCTTTCACCTTTTGGCAAAAAAATCCCCTTTTTTTAGTTTCTACTGAAAAAAGGCAATATTTTTTTGGGAACCCTTTTTTTTAGTATGTTGAGTAGTTTGTGATACTTTCCCCAACATTCTCTGAGAAAAACCGGGGATTTTGCTTTTTAAATGATGGTTTTTTGGGCTGACTTTTTTTGGTCAATTTTTTTAAACTTTTTTTTAAGCCCCTTATCGTTTTTTTCACTTAGAGATTTCAAAAAAAAGGCTTTTGGGTTGTTTTCAAAAAAAATTTTTACTTTTTTTCTTGAGAGGAAAAAATTTTTCCGGTTTTTACCGAACTTATTCAAAAATTCTATGCTTTTTCTGTCTTTTAATTTTGTCCTTAAAGTATTATAACACTCTGAAGGCTTTGCAGTCAAAAAATGTAAAGTAACATTACAAAAAAATTCCCCTGTGGTTTGGAACAGCAGGTTAATTTTAAAAGATTTTTGGCAAAACGAGCAACTGTACTGTTTTTCCGTATGTACTTTTTAAAAGTGCTGTCTCAAGTTCTTCATGTTTTTAAAAACAGAATTTGGGGCCTGGGGAATTGCCCGGGGAAAAAAAATTTTTCAACTGGACTACTTTTTATATTTATTTTTTTTTTTAGTTTTATCAAAGGGGAAATTTAAGTTTTTCTCGAGGGGAAAATTTTTTCGGCATTCTTCAACGGGGGGTGAATTTATTCTTTTTCGACACTGTTTACGGGGGGGGGAAAATTTTTTTTATGATCAGCCATGGTTTTTGAGGTTAGGTTTTT
>JAHBCN010021478.1:0-14110 GCA_019359885.1 Listronotus oregonensis | reverse complement strand
ATATATATATATATATATATATATATATATATATATATATATATATATATATTATACATATATATTTTAAGACAGTTAAAAGCAGACAACCTGTTTTCTTTGCTGTTCACTATGACATTCTCTCCCTGGGTCAATTCAATATGTGGAAAAGTAGGAATAAAAATTCCCTACTGTCTTGGTAAATCCTTAACATCTTACTGCAAGGCAACGATCTTTGTCTTTTAGGTTAACACTTGGTTTCTCTGTTGTTCGCTAAACACTTATTACAGCCCTATTGACAAGTCCTGTAAGGCAGGCGAAACGTGTCTAGGGAGAGAGTGTCATAGTGAACACCAAAGAAAACAGGTTGTCTGCTTTTAACTGTCTTAAAACGGAGTTACGTTCTTTCGTATATACCAAGACAGTAGGAAATTTTAATTCCTATTTTTCCATCTAATACATATATATATATATATATATATATATATATATATATATATATATATATATATATATATATATATATATATATATATATATATATATATATATATATATATATATATATATATATATATATATATATATATATATATATATATATATATATATATATATATATATATATATATATATATATATATATATATAATTACGTGACAACGAAATCACTACCCAGCCTTTTTTTTTTGAATAAAGACATATAGCTTTCAAATTTTAGGATGCTATAATATATCATAAGATGCTGATTTTGGATATTATAACATGTCTCTATCACTTCCGGTTTAGCCGGAAACGACATCAACTTTGATTTTTTCAATGGAATACCCTGTATATTTTTTAAAACTTAGATTCTACGAATCATTTCTGATATAAAGTGTATATTATGTCCTATACTTATCTCTGCTAGTTTCTGAGAAAATGGCGATTAAAAATGTCCAAACTACCGCATATTATGCAGATTTATGGGAAAACAAATAAATAATATAAAAAATTATTATGTTTAATTTAATTTTTTCTAAAGACTTTATCTGTAGAGGTCATAATAAAACTTCTTCCGGCTTTACCGGAAGTGCTGCGAAAATTGACTTTTCCAATAATGTTTCTTCAAAAATTTAAATGCAACACCCTGTATATTTTGTTAAATTTCGTTTCTACGGGTCATTCCTGATATAAAATTTGTATAATATCCTATACCTATCTTTGTTAGTTTTTGAGAAAATAGCGATTGAAAATGTTCAAACGACCGCACATTAAGGGGAAAACAAATAAATGTTAGAAAATTAATAAGCCTAAATTCAGGCCGTCTCTTTGGAGCAATTTTGTTATTTTAATATTAGTTTTTTATTTAAGAAGGTAATTAACAAATAATTTAGAATTAAATTAAAAAATATTAAATGTTTCTAACGTTTATTTGTTTACCCTATAACTGCATAATATGCAGTCGTTTGTACATTTTTAATCGCCATTTTCTCAAAAACTAACAAAGATAGGTATAGGATATTATACAGATTTTATATTAGGAATGACCCGTAGAATCCAAATTTAAAAAAAATACAGGGTGTTGCATTTAAATTTTTGAAGTAACATTATTGGAAAAGTCAATTTTCGCAGCACTTCCGGTAAAGCCGGAAGGAGTTTTATAATGACCTCCACAGATAGAGTCTTTAGACAAAATTAAATTAAACATAATAATTTTTTATATCATTTATTTGTTTTCCCATAAAACTGCATAATATGTGGTAGTTTGGACATCTTTAATCGCCATTTTCTCAAAAACTAGCAGAGATAGGTATAGGACATAATATACATTTTATATCAGAAATGATTCGTAGAATCCAAATTTTAAAAAATATACAGGGTGCTCCATTGAAAAAATCAAAGTTGATGTCGCTTCCGGTTAAACCGGAAGTGATAGAGACATGATATAATATCCAAAATCAGCATCTTATGATATATTATTGCATCCTAAAATTTGAAAGCTATATGTTTTTATTCAAGAAAATAAAAGGCTGGGTAGTGATTTCGTTGTACTGTATATATATATATATATATATATATATATATATATATATATATATATATATATATATAAAAAGGGGGAAAAATAGGAATTAAAATTTCCTTCTGTGTTGGTATATGGTTTTATTTTAAAAATCCTTTTTTTCAAAGAATATTTTCGTTTTAAAGTATGTTTTTCGACACATTTTCTTTTAATTTATTGGATCCTACGCCTTAACTTTGAAAAAAGGAATAATAAATGTAAATACGCGTTTTCGCCTCTGATTATTGTAAATATAATTATCACTACGATCTTAAGAGAAGCATTAACACAAATGATGTATTTTTTATATAGGAAGAGTGTAACAAACACAATCTTAATCGATTCCTTTTAAATGTGAATATTTAATTAAGATTAGTGATGAGCGAGACCGGTCTTGGTCTTGCGGTATTGGTCTTGATCTTGCAGCAAGACCAAGACCGAGACCAAGACCAAGACCGCCTTTTCGCTTGCAAGACCAAGACCAAGACCGGGGTATGCAAGACCAAGACCAAGACCAAGACCGAGGGGTGCAAGACTACGCAAGACCAAGACCGACCTGCAAGACTCTTGCACTTCTGCAACTTTTTTAAAAATATTATAATATTCAATTTTATTATTCAATATACAGATGTTTTTCATACAGAAATGACAAAAAATGTGGCGAGAACTGCCAAAAAAGGCGATTATTTAATGAGTAACAGGTCTCTTTTATAAAATAATAATTAAATAAATCACTGTTATTTTATACAGTTCTTTAACAACGATTATAAATAATGAATAACATTTCAAATTCAATTTCAAAATAATAGGATTGTGATTTAATGGTTCGACCAAGCACGATATCTCCGAAACCGTTCACGACAGAGAAAAGCTAGGGGTACAAAAGTTATAGAAGCTGAAAATAACTTTCATATTCCAAATGTTTTTTTAATTAGCTAAGTGATACCATTTACAGGGTGGACCAAAATTTTCAAAATCCAGAAAAACATTATTTCTGTTCTACACTGTAAAAAGTGACACCATAAGATTGCTTCTGAAAACTAAGATATAAATGTAAAAGAGAGGAATTATTAAAAAATATATTTTTAATGTCATATAGGAAAAATTTTTATACAAATGGATTTTGAATACCACTTCCGGTTTTGACGTAAAAGGCACAACAATGCTAAAAGAAGAAAACCGAAAATTATATTTAAAAACCATTTCACGTTGACAATGTTTCTATATGACAGTTTAACAATTTTACAGCATGCTTATTTTTTTAATGGATGTTTTGTCATAAATTTCATATTTTGGGTTAAAAGCTAAAAATAAGGGAATTTTCTTGAGTGGCAGTGGATTTTTTGAAAAATTCTGGAATAGAAAAAAAAATAACATTTTACGTCCTTTTTTTATAATTTTTTCATATTCTGTTTTTCACCATGACGAACTGGTTTTGGAGATATCAAGCTTTGTCACAGTATTGAGCCACCTTGTTTATGCAGGATGTTTATAAAGTATTTGTACAAACTTTGTACGGCAAATGTTTGACTGATATAAAGATAAAAAGTTCACATGAACTGAAGAGATTTTTGAATAACTTTTTTTTTAATCAGAAACCAATGTTATTAAAACACATATTACACCACCACAACATATTAAAATCATTTTCACGAAAATTTCATATCTAGTTGAAATAAAAAGTTTTATTTTTCTGCTCACACAGTATATAGTTTTGTCTTTCTTCAATGTATTAAAGAAAAATTAAATAATTCTTATCACCAAAATGTTTCTATTTGCCACTTAATGTATAAAAACAGATTGTGCCTTAATTCAACGAAAAATTAAGCATAAATAAATAAACTTCTACATTTAAAATATGCTTTTTAATCAAATAAGTCAAACGTACGTGTAGAAAATATAGTTTCCATCTCTATTTATTTTTAAGTATTAAAAAAATATATTTTATTCAATAATACTTAGTTTAAATTATTACCATAAAAAAAAGCAAGACCTGCAAGACTCTTGCAGCAAGACCAAGACCAAGACCGGGTGGTGCAAGACCAAGACCAAGACCAAGACCAGGCTTGCAAGACCAAGACTAGCCCGGTCTTGGTCTTGGTCTTGGTCTTGCTTTGCTCATCACTAATTAAGAATTGCTTATAATAACATACTATATTTCCAGGAAAATATCAACTATTAATACCACTGATTCACACAAATGTTGAGTGTTAAGAGACTAGCGACTAAATTGGTAAATTTGTTTGGTTAGTTGTGGTTAGTACAGTTAGTACATAGGTCCTCTAAATACGCACTACCTACCCTACCCAATGCTTAGTACTTAAAAGATTTACATTAATTATTATTAGCTATTGTTAAATGTTTAAAATCCAGCTCATGTAATACTAAATCCTTTAAATTTATATAGGCGTTTGAGGGCTATACTGAAGAATTAGAACATAATCATTTCTTAAATAAAAATGTGCATAAGTCTGTAAATGCATCCTTTAACATTTTCTTTTCCATTATTTTAAAACCATTAAATTGAATGAATTATACTGGCCAACTCCTTTGCACAGAAGCCGTGAAAATACCTATAAACCTCTCTGTAAGCGTGGGATCATTAATAAGACAAATGGCTCTTCTCTGAATGGAGTTTAGAATGCTTGGTGTTGTAGGAGACGTCATTCCCCAGACATGAAAACAATAGTTTAACGAGGGTCTGATTTGAAATACATACAGATTATACAGATTAAAAAAAGAGAAAACTTTCTGGCTAGAAAAAGCTGTCGAGGCTAGTGATGTAAAGTGTTTGTGCCAGTTGAGGTTATTCTTAAAAGTTCCTCTGGCAAGATTAAACGACTCTTTGTTCTGCAGAACTTGGCCGCTCGTATGTAAAGGATGAGCATTGGCAGACGTTTTCCGCGACAGCGAACATGACTGTGTTTTCGAGGCATTAAACTGAACAAGATTTTTGGCGCCCTAATCCAAGACAAGTTTAAGGTCTTGTGAGAGAGATATACGCATTGACCTACGCTTGGTTTCCAAATCAGGCTTATTGACTGGCTTAAGAAATTAAATGTTTGAGTGAAGGGTACTATCGTCAGCAAAACTATGAATATGATTGATTGTGGAAGAGAGAAGGTCGTTAATGTGTAGAATAAGCAGGGTGGGTGCCAGTACTGAGCCCTGAGGCACCCCAGCATTAATTTGGTAGAAGCTGGAAGAATGACCATCTACAGTAAGTGATATAATACGTCGATTAAGAAGAAAACTGGAGAGCCAAGAGCAAAGCTTAGATGCCAGACCTGATCGAAAGCTTTGGATATTTCAAGAGCAACGATCTAGAATTCACCAAAATTTCAAGGGACTTGTTCCAGTTGTGTGAGACAAAGAAAAGATTAGCTGTGGATCTTCTGTGACGGATTCCATACTGTCTATCATGTAAGATCTTGTGTTTTTCAGATACTATAAGATTTGGGAATTAATAAATTTTTCCATTACTTTGCAAACAGCAGAAAGAAGAGATATAGGTCTATGGTTAGAAGAGAGGTTTTGCATCCAGCTTTCCAGCTCTCAGTAAGAGATTCGAAAGAGGCGAGTTAGGATGGGTGCAAGCTCGGAAACATATTTTTTTAAGGCGATTGCTAGTATGCCATCCAGCCCAGACGATGTTTAAGTATAAAGAGAAGAAAGAATACGCTTGATCTGTTTGACTTTAAAAATGACACCGGACATTTTATGAGAAACAGGGGCAACTGTTGGAAGAGGAAGATTAATAGGAGAAAAACCAATTTTATACAAAAATAATATATATATTTTAAGACTCAAAATAGGACACACCCACGAATTTCTATTACAAAATGGAACAAATATCTGCCCTGAACCTAGGCCATAAAATTACCCAATTACTAGGTGAAAACGTCTACGCCACTAATATTACATGAAACAGTTAAACTTAATTAATCAGATATAACTTTAGTCAATTGCCTTGAACTGATTAATCCCACCCCATGGCAGTTCCTCCTGCACATCTTACTATATCGCGCCTCTAATTACCCTAAGTGATTGATAAGGTTTTCCTTTAAAAAAATACCTTAATTTTAAAAATTAATAATAAATAATATTTTTTACTTTTTTATGCAGATCAACTCATAAATAAAAAAATGTTTTTTTTTTAATTATAACTTTGCTCCTCTAATTTATTTACTTGAAATATCCAGAAAAAGATTTATTAGCTACTATCAAAGAAAGCCCAAAAAAGTTAAGCCAATAAATTCTCAAATGCAATAAACAGAACACTGTATCAAGGTAGAATTGTGCTAAATGTGCTTTATTTGTTTGTTATCCGGTTGTAACCTACAAACCTGCGTGTTCCTTCGATGTAATCTTTCCACTACATTTCTTCATTTGTCTCCAGATGTTGCCCGCCCATAAATCACGCTGTCTCTTGCTCCAGATTTGGACGAAGTGCGCTTACGGCAGCTTTGACTTAACTGAAATTATGAAAAACTCATATAAGTATTCGGAAGAAAACTTTACGCCATTTTTTTCGCCTTCCAACTTTTCCGACCTGCTTATAACGTCATTATTTTCAGCCTACTTACTAAATTGCGGTTTTATATGATGGGCAATAAGTTACGGTTAGAAGCAATGCTGATAAATTTTACCATTATTTTCTTTGCTTTAATGCTTTGGAAAGTAAAATGCATAAAAATGATTAATAAAGCCTCGCAGAAAATAAATTAATTTATTGGTTTATTTCTAAACAGAGTAGATTAAGAAATGGCTTGGGTAGAATTAAATGTCTTTTATTGACAGTATAGTATTTGTAGTTTTTCTATTATGTTTACATCGTATTTTAAAGTTCTAGCGCATTATTTATTTAATCAATTAGAAAAACTTCAATGTTTGCTTAATAATATTTAAAATTATTTTGATAATTTCTTGTGGGGTTACTCCCCTGAAAAGTTTTTAAAGAGTGGGACCACTTCGTTTCTGGTGTGCCCAGTCCTATTGAGCCATATGATGTGGCAGATCGCCTGAAACAGAAAAAAAAACAAAAAATTGAAATAACTTAGTCAAAGTGAACTTAAAAGAGAAATAAAATATAAATTAAAACTAAATTTGTGAAAATGTTGGTCTAAATCTTATGACAAGATGCCATAAGTAATTAAAAAGTTTCTGAAAATTTACTAAATTTTACATTAAAATTCTTAAAAATTAAGTTTTTAATTCTATTTTATTTCTTATTTAAGTTCATTTTGCTAATGGTGGCAGACTTGCCTCCGAAACATACATAAGAGTTTTGATTTTTTGGGTTTTTGGGGCGTTTTTTTTTCTCAGGCGATCTGCCAGTTTATAGAGATCAATAGGTGTGGTCCCATTCTGTAGAAACTTTAAAGGCGAGTAACTCAACAAGAACCTATTAAACATGAATTCGCCACAAAACTATTAGTCCGGTCAAATTAGACCAAAAAATAAGAGTGAAGGTACATAAATTTACATCAAGCTAAAAGTAAGTTAAATTGTTCAAAACATAATTAAAAATAACATTTCAATTCCCAGTTATCCCGGTACGTGGACGTGGGGAATTGACTCGAGGTCAAAGGAAAAAAATGATTTTTCGAGATTTTTTTCCAAAACGATAAGAATTATCATGAAATTACATAAAACAAAAAATGTAGAGTATAAAATTATCTATAAAAAAGGTATTTATAATTTTTTTTCCTTAAAGCCACCGTTCCTGAGATAAAACGTTTCAAAAAGTTGTAAGCGTCATTGTATGCACACGTTTCCGCGCCACCTCTAAGGTAGTGTACTTAGCGCGTTTTCTTTAACGTGGTTTCCCCTCCCCAGTAGGCCTATTCTACAGGTCTGTTGTAATTCTGTTTAATTGGAAACTATTGCATAATAACTAATATTCGCAAGGGTTGGAATTGGTAAAAGCGATGGAAATTAAAAAACAGTAGAAAAAATTATTTATCCGATTCATAATCTTTAATTACTTCTTCTTGTTGTTCTTTTTCTTGATCTTCTTCTTCTTCTTCTTCTTGACCTGCTTCTTTTTTCATCCTGGGTGTATGTGAATTGCGTCAATAGCGATGTATCGCATGTCTGTTCGTCAGTATTAAACGAATCCTCTGCTGTTGGTGATTTAAAACACGACCGGCCTTGAAGATTTGTGCATGCCAGAGAACAACACAGTCCAACTTTTTTGCAACCACATTTAACACTGCATCCCTTTTTAGAGTTGCAAAAAATTGTTTTTAGCAGTTTTTCCGGCGCAGGTGGGAGTAAAGTCTGAATTTGGTTCGAATGTATTATCGACCCAATTTCAACCCCAATCTTTTGGGTCTAGCTGATAACCAAGCCACACTTGAACTTGGTAATATAACCAAAAAAGATGTTGATGAGCATCACCTGAGGTTGCAGAAAGACAAGCTAATTGCACTTGTTTTTTATTTCGAGTGTTTATTAACAAAACATGCATATCGATACTTATAGGTAGTTTATATTCTCGATATTAATGATTAGATTTTCATTTTATCTGATATTCTTATAGTTATATTAATGTATATTTTATATTTTAAATGTAAATTACAATCACCGATAAAAAATGTTTTTACTTATTTTACAGCTACAGAGATGTATATACGTGACGTACTTATGCATACAATGACGCTTACAATTTTTTGAATCGTTATATCTCAGGAACGGTGGCTTTTAGGAAACAAATTATTGAAACCTTTTTTATAGATAATTTTATGATCTACAATTTTTGTGAAAGGTAATTTTACGATAAAACTAAGTTAAAAATATAATAAATAAGTTTTTGAAAAAAATCGCGAAAAACCTTTTTTTTTACCTTTGACCTCGAGTCAATTTTTTTACACGTACCGGAACGATGGGGAATTTTGAAATGTAATTTTTAATTATGTTTTGAACAATTTTACTTTCTTTCAGCTTGATGTAAATTTATGTACCTTGGAATGTCTAGATTGACCGGAGTATATGGAACATATTTCTTTTAAATTATGTGAATATCATATAGTTAATGTTGTTAAAGTCAACTTTATTATAATTTTTTCGTCTTCTTTAGACAAGCAGACACATATTGTATAAAAAAATCAAATATATTAGATTTTGTGTATCAAACGTTTATGTTCAAAATAATTTCTTATAGATATGGTATTGATTGTGTATTTAAATAAAACTCGCCCTCCTACTTTAAGGGATTTTCATAGGTCACTTGACCTTTACTAAAAAAATATGTAACTTGGTTGTTATAGTAAGGGTGTTCTTAAGATATTTGAGTTAAAATGGCCTGGGATTAATTTGTTTAATTTTTTGTATTTTTATAAGAGTAAGGACGTTGGCAAAGGGTTTTACTAGTATTTTTCATTGTTTTAAATTCGCACCTTGTTAATATAAATAGAGCTGCAATTGAGAGCTGCATATATACCATTTATATTTAGTTGACTGTTTATTATATTTTAATAATAAAGTTTTAAAAAATTTACAGCAACAAGGTATCATTTTAAAATTGTTATTTTTTAAATTTTTTACACTAATCTTTTAAAACTATAAAAATATTGTGTGATGTTATTCTTTTAGATACTAACGCTGTAAAAAGCACAATAAATAATGTGCCAAAACGTTGCATTAAACTTCTACCATTTACTTTATTAAACATTTCCAAGAATATATATTTTTTTATAAATATATAAATATATATACAGGGTAAGTCTGTGAATTGAGACCCCCCGTTTATTGCTTTAAATATTGAAATTGGGAAGAAATGTTTTATATAAAAATATTTTGGTTTTTGCTGCTCTAGATTCTGCAAACAATGTTATGTATACAGGGTGTATCAAAAAGCCCGTACAAGGAAAAAGTTCATTTTTTTAAATGACTCCCTATATTTTTTGTTACATTTTTGTTTCTGCATAAAATTCTAGATATGTTTTATTTAGCATATTATATCCCTATATTCAAGTGTTTACGAGATATTCGCATTTAAATACAAATTTAGAATGGAAGAATCCACTCATCTCTGAATGTTGTTTTACGTTTCTATGGTTTTAGAGGTTTTTGTATAGTGACAAAATAGCCATAGTAATAATTAATAAGCTAATAGATATCACATGACGAGTAAAAATAGGCTCAACCTTAAACAAGAAAAAACGATTTTAACTTTTTTTACAGAATTAAAAAACTGTCGTTTTAACATTTTTAGCTAGTTACTATGGTTATTATGCCACCCTCTAAAAACCGGTAAAACCACAGAAACGTAAAACACCACTAAAAAATGAGCGGATTTTTCCCTCCTAAATTTGTATTAAATGCGAATATTTCGTAAACAATTAAATATACGAATATGATATGTTAAATAAAAAATATTTAGAATTTCATGCAGAAAACAAAAATGTAACAAAAAATATAGGGAGTCATTTAAAAAAATGAACTTTGTCCTTGTACGGACTTTTTGATACACCCTGTATACATAACGTTGTTCGCAAAATATAGAGCAGCAAAAACCAAAATATTTTTATATAAAACATTTTTTTCCAATATAAATATTTAAAGCAATAAACGGGGGTCTCACTTCACAGACTTACCCTGTATATATATATATATATATATATATATATATATATATATATATATATATATATATATATATATATATATATATATATATATTATTTAAAAAATTATTTCACAGGGTCATAACAGGTAATAAGCTACATTTTAAAAATATTTTGTCAAGTGCAGCGTTGCCAGATCTAACCGAAGCCAACGGCAACATTGTAATTTTAAATGGAACACCCTGTTTTTTATTGCATATTCGGATTCTACACAAAATTCTAAGTAAGTTTTATTAATATCTTTCTATACCTATATCTTACCGTTTTTAAGAAAATAATTAATTACTATTTTTTTTAAGGAAAATCACCATGTTAAAAAGGTTTAATATTTACGTGCCTAAGCGAGCTGGATACTTTTTTATGGGGTTAGACAATGCATGCATTTAAAAGATCTACATGCTATTATAGAAATTTATCCTACAGGGTGTCCCAAAAAATTTGCATTTTTACCGATTTTAAATAATGATTAAAACTCAATTTTTTTAAATACAACATACTGTATTTTATCCTATTTTTAAATTAACCAATAATTTACCTACAAAATGTTCATACATGTTTCTATATCCATCTGCCTTCGTTTTTTAAATACAAACGAATTTTAATTTTTTCCCTGTGTTTAAATACTATCTACAGTAAACCACCGGCTTAATTTACAATTTACCTAGGAAGGCCATGGAAGTTTGTATTTTAAATTGCTCTGACAACTATTTGACATAATATAAGGTAAAAATTATTTATTTTGTTTGATTAATAAGGAATAAATGCTTAAAAAATTAGTAGCAGATGGGTATAGAAAGATGTATGGACATTTTGTAGGTAAATTGTTGGTCTATTTAAAAATGAGATAAAATACAGTATGTTGTATTTAAAAAAAATGAGTTTTAATCATTATTTAATATCCATAAAAACGCAATTTTTTTGGGACACCCTGTAGGATATATTGCTATAATAGCATGTAGATCTTTTAAATACATGCATTGTCTAACCCCCAAAAAAATATCTAGTATTCAGCTCGGTTAGGCACGTAAATATTAAACTTTTTTAACATGGTGATTTTCCTTAAAAAAATTAGTGATTAATTATTTTCTTAAAAACGGTAAGATATAGGTATAGGAAGATGTTAATAAAATTTACTTGGAATTTTGTGTAGAATCCGAATATGCAATAAAAAATAGGGTGTTCTATTTAAAATTACAATGTTGGCGTTGGTTTCGGTTAGATCTGGCAACGCTGCACTTGCCAAAATATTTTTAAAATGTAGCTTTCTACCTATTATGGCCATGTGCCAAGTTTCGAAAAGTTCTTTTTTTTGGTTCCCCAGAACTTTTAATAGGACACTCAACGTGAATCACCCTGTATATATATATATATATATATATATATATATATATATATATATATATATATATATATATATATATATATATATATATAAATATATATATATATATATTTATATTATATATATATATATATATATATATAAAATATATATATTTAAATAGTATGTTTTAAATAAAACGAATACATTTATTTTTAAACATCGATAAAAGAAAGAAAAAAATTAAAAATTATAGTTAAAAAAGTACTGTAGCTATAGAATTAATATTTTATTACGAAGTAATAAGGCTTACCCACTTAATCTAATGAGGAAGCTTACTATTTTTAATAAGGTTATCCTTACATCAATTTTTTAACACATGAGAAAAAACGGTTTACCTTTAAACCTCCATTAATTGAAAACACCCTCTTATCCCTACGATTTTACAAACAACCAGAGGACTTACAGTTCAATTCAAAATTAAGCGTATCTTTCATCCTTTGAGAATAAAAATACTAAGGGGAGTTGTTCCTGCTCCGAAGTGGCTTTGGCATCAAGTTCCGGTAGACTCGGAGATATCCGCAATACCGATATTCATTATATTCCTTAGATAGAAGTTGAGTTTAGCCCTTTAATAATTATTAAAAGAAATTTAGCAAATGTATTATAACATTTTTTTTTAAATTTTAACCTTTACAAATGTGAAAAATACGAGTAATAAAAATTTGATATATTTATATATATAAAAGGATACATAAAAGTGGCAACACGTGTTGCTCTGTTGGAAACTACTACAGGGGGAATTATACTGGCCAACTCTTTGAAGCAGAAGCCGTAAAAATACCTATAAAAAAGTAAAAGAGAGACAGATCTCCTACAGCTCAGACAAGGAAATAAGCTTTTCTTTAAATGTGGGATCAATAATAAGACGAACAGCTCTTCTTTAAATGGAGTCAAAAATACTAAAGGGACCGTTAAAAACTACGTCACGCTAAATTTCACCATTTTTAACTCCCCCCCCCCTCTTATTCACACCGCGTATTTATATATATATATATATGGGATATATTATATATAATATATATATATTATATATATATATATATATATATATATATATTTAAATATATAATAAAAAAATAAAAAATAAAAAAATTTTTTTAAAAAATATATATAGATATATATATATATTATATATATATATATATATATATATATATATATATATATATATATATATATATATATATATATATATTCCCCCATGTAAAAAAAACCCGGTTACATAAGATAAAAAAAATTAACATATTAAAAAAATTTCCGCTAACATGTTAATGAAAATGGCTAATGCCAAAGAGAACTTCATATTACAAATTAAAAAAAAAAAATTTAAAAAACTTTAAAAAAAATTTAAAAAATAATTAAAACACAGGAAACACAAAAAAACACCACTCCCATCCCTATAACGGTTATTGTTAAAAGTTAAAAATGACAATATTTATTTTTTTGCTTATTCTTTTTTTCAACAAAATCCTACCGATTGTGCGAATACCTAGATCTAAGTCATGGCTTCTTCAAGCCGCAGTTTAGAGTCAGACAAGTTATCACGTTGCGATGTATGTACGGATGTAATATTAACTGGTGGATACTGTGAAAGTGAAATTTGGTGTTATGTAACCTTATCTGTCACCTAAGGTTAATAAGATTCAGGTATTAACAGGGAAAACAGAAATCTGCTGTGCCCTAAAAAACCACGCCCCCCTATCAAGCAGAACGAAAAGGTAGCAGGGCACAGCAGATTTCTGTTTTCCCTGTTAACACATTACACGGAAGCTTACAAGAAATATCACGTACACATACATATCTACACACGATCACACCCTTAAGTGGCAGATAAGGGTTGTCACATAAATTCACACACACACACTACTATACACGCCCTTAGGTGACGGCTGGGGGATAAACATATACATTTTAACATACAAGTATTAACCCTTAGGCGACAGATAAGGGTAAAATCATGCACAAAAACACACATACTCCCCACACACACACACACACACACACACACTTTAAACGTTCGGTAATATTTGGCAACCCCGCAATATCCTCAATTGTGGTGTTTTTTGTGATATT
>JAHBCN010021477.1:0-14180 GCA_019359885.1 Listronotus oregonensis | reverse complement strand
TTAACTTACTAACAAAATCCTCCGCACCCATTTAAATGTCTATAATGAAATGTATCCTGTGGAGATTGTAAATAAACCAAGTATGACAAAAGAGACTTCTTTAACTACGTTCCTAAATTTCTTTTTGGGGTTTTTAATTTGTTTTTTTTTTAAAAACACAATAGCGAAAATAAACGCACGTTCTTTTGTAAATTCTGCAATGTTTTTGAGCTAATTTTTTTTTTTCAAAAAAGATTGCCAGCTCAAAGAGTTGCACTCGAAAATGTCATAATCTAATCTAATCTTTATAATTTTTGTTTTATGTTTTTATATTTAGGGTACAAACTTTGTAAGGGTTTAACGGGGGTTTAAAGTCTGGGAAAAAATATTTTTTTTTATATTTCCCGACAAAATTTAAGGGAAATTTTAAATAAATGACGTTTCTTAAAAAGGGGGGTTAAACAGAAAAATAGTATTAATTTTTATCAATATTTAGGATTTGGAAACGTTTTTCAAATTTTTATCAATACGGGGGGGAAAAAAGGGGGTTTCATGAGTGTACGCACCTTCCCTCGGTTGTGAGTAATTTAAAGCACTTTCTGGGATTTCCCACATTTTTTACATTTTCATGGACCCCTGATACATTGTCCAGGAAAGGTGTTAAGGAAAAAATTTTTTTTTATCGAAAAAGCTATCTTAAAAAAAAATTTTCTATTCTTGGTAAGTTGAATAGAAACATTTGACATATTTTATAGGGTTTAGAAAATTAAAAAAATTTAAAAAGGGGTAAAAAAAAGTCATTTATTTGTAAGATAGGAAAAAGAAGTTACGGAAAAGTTGTTAAAAAAAGGTTTTCAAAACCAATTTTAAAAAAAATTCCTTTTTTATTTATTTGTGATTAAATTAATTTTAATCCAATTTAAATTTTTTTAATTTTAATTTTTTATCAAATTTTTTGCTGTTAATGTGAGGTTTTGGGTAATAAATTATAAAAGGAATTTAATTTCACATCAACGCCTATAGTAAAAAAAGAGTTATTAATTTGGAATTAGATAATATTAAATAATTTTTTTCACAAATTAAAAAAAAAGGCCGATTTTTTGAAAAAGATATTAGGAATATTTTTTCTTTTAAAAACTTTTTTTAGTAACTTATTTCCATATTCCAAATAATACTTCTTGAACCTTTTAAAAGTTTTTTCAATTTTCTAATACCGCGTATAAAATTTGTTAAATGTTTTTATCCCAATCTTACCTAAGAAAGTAAAATTTTTAAAAAAGGTTTTTTATAAAATAAAAAAAAAAGTTTTTTTTTATTTAAATTTTTTGTGGACGTACTGGTGTGTCCACGGAAAAGGGGAATAGGGAAAAAATTCTTTTTTTTTTTAATTTTATCGAAAAAAATTAGTTTAAAAAAAAGTTTCTGCTTCTTAGGTAAAAGGGGTAAAAAATTTTTTATTTTATACGCGGTGTTAAAAATTGAAAAAAATTTTAAAATGGCCGTAAAGTGCATTTATTTTTAAATTTCTAGAAAAAAGGGTTTAAATGGTAGTCTCTAATACCAATTTTCGAAAAATCGGCCCCTTTTTTTTTTGTGATTAAAATTTTTATTATCAATTAACTAATTCCAAATTTTTGATAGTAGGCGTTGATATGCAAGTTATACTTTGCTTTTTTAAAATTTATTAGCCCAGTATCGTCCTTTAAATGCTTACTTTACAGCAAAAAAATTTTATAATAAATGATATTAAAATAAATTTAATCACAAAACATAAAAAAATAGGGGTTTTTTCAAATTTTATTTGAACTTTTTTTAATTTTGCCTTTTCCCAGTAACTTATTTTCATAATCTTTCAAATAAATGCACTTTACTCTTGTCCATTTTAAGTTTTTTCCAATTTTTTGAAAAACAAAAAAATGTTAAAATTTTTCCCTCCCAACTTATTTTAGAAATACAAAATTTTTTTTTCAAAATTTTTTTATAAAATAAAAAAAAAAAAGTTTTTTCCAACTTTTCCTGGACATACTGTACATATTTTATTATGGAAAAATAATAAAATTTGTAGTTTTGAAGCATTTGAATGGTTAAAAATTAATTTTAAATTTAAAAAAAAAAAAATTTTCAAAATTAAGTTAAATGAAAACTTTAAGGGCAAACAAAATCAATTTTGTAGTTTTTTACTACTTGATGAATTTTAATTTGTCCCAAGTGACAAAAAATCATTCCTCTCTACTCTCCCCTTCCCCTTCTCACTCTCTTAACTCCTTATTTTTGGGCAAATTTAGAAAGATTTAAAATATTTTCATAAAATTTTGTGAAGTTTTCGCAGCGATTTCATAGGGCTTGTATCCCTTCCCGAAAGAGCTTTTTATTGAGGCTCCTAAAATACGTATCTACAGCAGATTAAACCCTCTTTATCCTATTTAGATCTTATCCGGTCTGAATTTGTTTTGACTTTAATAATTTAATGAGAGTCAGAAGGAGACAAGTCTGGATAATAAGGTGGATGTGGAAGCAACTAGAACTTTATTTCCCTAATTTTAGCTATTGCAGCCGCACCTATATGGGCAGATACATTATCCTGATGCAAAATAATTATTTACAATCGAAAACTAGCCTCCTTCTTAAAATATTTTTTAGTAAAATTAATCTAGCAGTCAACAACAGTACCTACTCTTGCACTTTGGAAATATAATGTGGTGGTAAAATTTAGACAGTGCTTAGTTCGGGGCCGAACAACCTTATCTGAATTTTACCTTTGTCCACTGATTCGACTAAAGTTTTATTTCAGGCGTATACTGTTGATAAGGATGATATTTCGTTAGTAAACATCGCACAAAATCGGTCTAGTTTCACTTGAAAAGATCCATAATTTTATTCTTTATCCAATTCTTTCTTTGATGTATGCAACACACATTTTTTAAAAAAAGCCCGAAGGCATTAGCGATCTCGAATATCTTTAGCTTTTATCTTGTAAACGATAATATCATGAGTTTTTGTTTAGATTTCTTCTTAAAAAATAGTTTCTTGCTTTGTTCCAAAATATTGTTTGTCTTAAAATATTATGGCAGTCCGATACGTGCCAGTAATAACAATAATCCTTAGTTAACCACTTCTATATATCAACCAATCGTAAAGCTTATGATTTGGACTAGCTTCGAAAAAAATCAATGGGCTTTTCAAAAGTATTAAAAAAAAATGTTACACAAGTGCTTTTCAAAATAATAGACTATTACTAATCCGATTCCATTTAACTCTCTAACTATATATATATATATATATATATATATATATATATATATATATATATATATATATATATATATATATATATATATATATATATATATATATATATATATATATATATATATATATATATATATATATATATATATATATATATATATATATATATATTTATATATATAATATTATATATATATATATATATATATTTATTTACATAAAAGAAATTATTGCCTATAAATAATAATAATTTTAAAATTAATGAAACAATAAAAGTAATAATTATTTCTATCATTAAATCAGGTTCTCTTTCAATTTAAATACCTAAACCTACGTATCATTAACTGGAATATTTCTAAATTAGTTGATCTTATCTTTTTTAGGATCTGACAACAAAAAATGCAAAGAAATCTTTAATACATTGTTAACGGTACATTATACAATCTTTGTTTCTAATCAAAAAATCATACTAGCTGATGTACGAACAGTTTAAAAGTAATTTTAAAAATAATTTTTAAATTGAAACAAAAGATATACATCATAAAATGGACATATATATTTTTTAAATTAAAAAAATACATTTTGTCGTAGGTTTGCACTGTGCTACTGGCCACCTCAGTCCTAGCTGGAGGAAAAAAAGAATCCACCGCAGAATCCACCGACTCTGCAAAACCCAAAAGAGGCCTTATTGACATCGGAAATTTCGGTGGCCATGGAGGAGAAAGTATTTCCATTGGAGGAGGTCACGGATCCTTTGGAGGAGCTAGTTTGGGAGGCGGATTAGGTGGAGGACACAGCGGTGGGTTCTCTGGTGGATTCGGATCAAGCGGTTTGTCTGGAGGTAATTGTGATTTATATTTTTGATAATTTATTTTGGTTATGCATTTGTTTACTGCAATATAATTTTCATAATCTATACGGGTTAATTTTTTTATTTTTAAAAAGATAAATTAGCTTGGGCTACTCAATTGACCATCACTGGCTATCACTTTAAATAGGGCACAAATGTTTACCTCTCACCGAGCTTTAATATATCAATCTATAAACAGGCCACGGAGGATTTTCATCAGGAGGCTACAGTTCCGGAGGTCAATCTGGAGGATACGGAGGTGGTTACGGAGGAGGATTCGGTGGTGGAAGCGCCGGAGGTATCGGAGAAGGTGAAGGCAGAATCACCCATATCACCCTTCACAAACAGATCGACGTTCCTCACCCAGTTCCTGTACCCGTAAAAGTTGAAAAACAAGTACCCGTACCCGTAAAGGTTCCTTACCCAGTCAAGATCGACAAGCCTTATCCAGTGCCAGTACCCAAGCCTTACCCAGTGCAAGTAGACAAGCCGTATCCCGTAAAAGTAAGCTTTAATGTTTCCCCATCTGAAATAGATACATAACCTAAACAAACAAATAATTATTTGAAAATCTTGTTAGCCCGTTCTAATAAATAATTTTTAATTTCCTCGACATCTCCCAAGTATCAATTATACCCAAGACTAATAATTATTTACCACATCGGCAACGCTGTTACGAGCAAACTTCCATAAGTGATCTACTTGACAAAATATATTTTAATATCATTTAATGGATTACAATGTTACAAAATTACAAAAAAAGTCCTAAATGCTACTTAAGCTACAGCAGTAAGCTTACTGCTTACAGATGCAGTATTTGTAGATATACCAGAATAAAATTAAAAATTATTTTTCAGTTTTCAATGGCCATATTTCCAAAACTATTAGAAATAGATATATTAAATGTTGTATTTTTTTTAAAGCCCTTTAAAAGATCTTTTTATTGGTGATATAATATACAGGGTGTTTCACCTAAAGTGAATCATACTTTTTGTCGTACCCTGTATATTTCAAGAGATAATAAAAATGTAATTACAAAATAGGAAACTACAGAATGAACCCAGTAAACTTAATTTTTATTTATTTTATGCGATAAAAAATAAAAAAGTTGGAGAAGGTGTAAATTTTATTACTTGACACCAGGTATATACAACACAAATATTTTTTTTATTTGTAGGTATATAAGAACGTTCCAGTACCCGTTAAAGTACCTTACAAAGTACCTTATCCAGTAAAAGTACCAGTTCACGTACCCAAACCCGTCGCTGTTCCAGTACACAAGCCCGTACCTGTCCATATCCCTGAAATCAACATCATCAAAAAGCCTGTTCCTGTACTTTTTGGGTAAGAAATTTATTATATTATAATTATTTTTCCAGTATTTATGACAACGTATTTTACAAATATAATAAAAACGTATTTTTTACCAATAATATTTTGGCTGAAAATCACACTATTATCAAAAATAATAAATACTTTTTTTAAAGGAGGACATGGAAGTGACAGCGTTTTGGAGGAGGTTTTTTTTTAATTTTTAATTTCCAAGATATCTCACAAGTAGCAATTATACCCAAGATTATTAATTATTCATCACATCGGCAACACTGTTACGTGCAAACTTCCATAAGTAATATTTTTGACAAAATGGTGACCCTATATATTTAAATATAATTCAATGGATTGCAATGTTGCAAATCTATCGAAAAATTTCCCTTAATGCTACTTGAGCTCCAGCAATAAGCTATTAAAAATAGATACATCAAATGTTGTATTTTTTAAAGCTTTTAAAAGATCTTTTTACTGATGATATAATATACAGGGTGTTTCACCTAAAAAAAATCATACTTTTTTCCTACCTTGTATATTTCAAGAGATAATATAAATCTGATTACACACTCATTACTACAGAATAAACCCAGCAACTTAATTTTAATTTTTTTTATGCGATAAAAAAAAAGTTGGAGAGGGTGTAAATTTATAACTTGGCATCAGGTACATAGGACAATTATTTTTATTTTTAGGTATATAAGAACGTTCCAGTACCCGTCAAAGTACCTTACAAAGTTCCTTATCCAGTAAAAGTACCAGTTCACGTACCCAAACCCGTCGCTGTTCCAGTACACAAGCCCGTACCTGTCCATATCCCTGAAATCAACATCGTCAAAAAGCCTGTACCTGTACTTGTTGGTAAGAAATTTATTATATTATATTTTTTTCTAGTATTTATTGACAACGAACTTTTTTACAAATATAACTAAAAAAACGTATTTTTGACCAATAATATGGTGGCTGGAAAATCACACTATTATCAAAAAAATAATAAATACTTTTTTTTTAAAGGAGGACATGGAAGTGACAGCGGTTTTGGAGGAGGTTATGGAGGTGGATCGGACGGAGGATACTCCGGTGGACTAGGCGGAGGACACGGCTCATTCAGCGACTTCGGAGGACATGAAAGCATCTCCGGAGGTTACTCTAGCGGTGGATTCGGAGGTGGACATTCCTCAGGAGGTTACTCTGGCGGTGAAAGCTTGTCTGGAGGTTATGGAGGTGGATATTCCTCAGGAGGTTACTCCAGTGGAGGTGGTTTCGGACATCATTAAACTCTACTTCAAACGCAATGTTTAGATAGGATTTTTATCTAATTTTTTTAAACTGCATTTGAGTAGCGACTGATGTTAATACTATTGGGGAGAATTTATGTTCATTTTAAATAGGATAAAACTTTATTAAAAATAAATAAACAAATATTTTTCTTTTAAACAACTTTAACGTTGTCGATAGCATAGATGGTCAAGACAAAAAAAATTTATTTTGTTCAAGTTGTATTTTTTTTTTTGTTTAAAATCGACAGATCTTAATGCTGGTCAGACTGTATTAAAAATATACATATATGAATAATTTTTATGACTTCTCTCCAATACTATTATATTTTTTTGTAAATAAATCCAGACCTCGTCATCCCCATGTAGGTCCGCCATTTTGAATAATGTGCCTCAACAGCAAGCTTGTGCTAGTAGCAAAAACTTGATAAAATAGCTTTGTAATACTATACAAAGAGTTTTTTATAAAGGTTTACTTTGCACAACCAGAAATGTAAAAACTGTTAATATCTTTATTTTATATTTTAACATTTTTTTTAATGCTTATAACATTTTTTGTATATATTTGAATTTCAGTATTGTAGTTTTTTTAGTTTTCGTTGCTTATAACTGTGATAGCATCAATTTTCATTTTGTTATTTTAGACATTTCTTTCATTACATTTATCTTCTATGCTTTTGTAAAATATATTTCCTGTGAAATCTTATTTTAAAGTAAAATAAAATATTTTTTAACTTATGCCATGTTTTTTATTATATGTATTATTCCAGACCCAGACGGACATGTTTACTCCCATAATTTAAATTTGTTCTTAATTTTGAAAAATACAAAGGGAGATAAAAAAATTTCCGACGAGGTAACTTGTGTCAGTTTTTTTTTTACTTTTTAAAATATTTATATGTGTTAAAAATCTTAAAATCGTTGGGTTTTTGTTCTTCATTTAAACCTTCTTATAGACGTTATTAAAAAAACAAATAAAAGAAGGCAACTAAAAAAAATATTATCCAACCATAACAGGAAAAATATACATACAGTGAAGATCATAAGTAATTGTAGGTTAAGTATACAGATTGTCCAAAAACGTGATTCTCTGGAAAGTCAATGTTTGGATTATCATTTCTAAAATAAATAAAATGATGAGAAGCGCTCACCTACGAATTATGTATGGATGATAAAAAATTATACACAAAAATAATTTAAAAAATTGTTGATTTTTTTTTAATTATAAAAATAGAAAACAGATATTTTAAAATTAAAGGTTGCAAGCAGCCATTGCTAAACAGACTATAGTGGGGTTAAAAATAGCAGCAAAGGGATACAGTGATCACTCTTAGAATAGTGGTGTTGTGTTGTGGTCCAGTAGTGGAGTATATAAATTGTTAACTAGTAAGTATTGATAAAAAGCCCGTACCGTATACCTATAAGATCAGCTTTTTTTTAATAATAATAATATTAACAATATCTCCTTTTGGACCCCTATTTATTATTATTTTTTTTTTGAAACCCACATTTGGTATCAAAAAAATGATGCTAGCCTTTCAGCTAACCTAGTTATGGTGTTAAAAATTATATTTAAAGCAAAATACAAACTACATAGGTATATAGAGAATTACTAATTACCAACTTTAATATTTACAACTTTAAACATTATGATTTTTCTATAGAAACTTTTATCCATTTTAACCTCTAAGAGATGTAATTTAAAATGTTAAAACTGATCATTTTTAATCGCAATTAATAGCCTACATACTAATTTGAAAACGTCTTAGACCAGAAATGACGAATTTCCCTACAAGCTTTTACCCTCAATTTATCCTTAAAATATTTAAAATAAATTTAATACTATTTATTACAAAAACACTAACCAGTTTTAAGTTAAAACTAAAATATATGAAATAATTATATATACCGGGTGTTTCAAATTCGACTCTCACCATTGGGATCTCGGAAACTATAGGAGATACGAAGATGGTTAAATTGGGGCAAAGTTGGGCATTTATGTGACTAACAATATACCGTTTAGAAAGTTTCAAAATTCCGAGTAATTCCGGAGATATCCGGAAAAAAACGAAATTTTGGAAAGTCGTTTTATTTTTTTCCTGGGTTTCTTTTTCAACGAATTCCAAAATAAATAATACATTTGCATTTTCACTTTTTCCGCTCTATCGAATGGTGTTCATAGTTTTGCAACTCGACGTTTCGTTTTTCCGTAATCATCATCAACTTTTTCTTTTTCTTATGGACGCCATATGGGAATTCCACAAATTTGAATGGCCCTTTTTATCACATTTTCAACGATGTATCATAAGTTACCCTTGTTGCCCGGAAAATCCAAAAAATTAACTAGAATATTTTTATAACGTAGTTGGCTTTGATTTCTCAAATCGGTGACGTGTAAATGACATTCTGTGTTTACTGTCAGTTGTGGTGTCGTTAAAAATGGAATTTACCAATGAAGAAAAACGAGATATGGTAAAACTTTATTACAAGAATGATAGGAACAGTGTGAAAACATCAGAAGTGTATCTTAACTCGTATCCCGAGAGACGACAACCTCATCGAACTTTATTCAAATTATTGGATAGAAACTTCGCTGAGTATGGTTCGTTTGAAAGCCTCTAGACAACAAAATGACAACCGAATGGTTTAAATAACAGAAAATTACTAAAAACTAGAACTAAAAAATTATAACAAATGTTCAAAATGCTGCCCGTCATTTTCTAAACAAATCGCCACTCTTCTCTGTATGTTATTATAACTGCGCGATTTATTTCTCTCCTTCTTAATCTTCCAAACTCCCTAACGATGTTGAGTTGAAGTTCCTCGATATTTTGGTATTCGCCTTGCCCATAAATTCGGTTTTTCAAGGTACCCCATAAAAATGTATCGAGGACATTGAGATCTGGCCATCTTACCGGCCCATTATTCCCAATCCACCTGTCACCAAACCTTTCGGAAAGATAATCAGAGACTTGTCTTGTGTTGTGAGGTGGAGCACCATCGTGTTGGAACCAAATACTGTTGTAGTTTGCTAATGGTAAATCGTCAAATAGTCTTCAATAGTTGACGTCAAAAACTGATAATACATTTCAGCGTTCAAATAATGAGGTCCCAAAATTCTATTTTTATAAATGCCTGACCAGACATTAAGACTGAATCGCACTTGGGGTCGTAATTCTCGAAACTGCCGGGGATTGTTTATGCTCCAAATGTGTTCATTGTTTCGATTAAATATTCCACAATTGGTGAAAGTGCTCTCATCTGTCCAAATAACATTTTCTAGAAAAGCTGGAAAATCGGGTCGCCTTTGTAGCCAATCACAAAATTGTAATCGCCTTTCAGAATCACCAGGGTGCAGTTTTTGCGATATGTGGATTTTGTAGCTTTTGAAACCACTTTTCCTGATCTCTCTCCAAACAGACGTGTGCGAAGAAACATCCAACCATTCAAATTTGTGGAATTCCTATATGGCGTCCATAATAAAAAAAAAAGTTGATGATGGTTACGCAAAAACGAAACGTCGAGTTGCAAAACTATGAACACCATTCGATAGAGCGGAAAAAAGTGACAATGCAAATGTATTATTTATTTTGGAATTCGTTGAAAAAGAAACCCAGGAAAAAAATAAAACGATTTTCCAAAATTTCGTTTTTTTCCGGATATCTCCGGAATTACTCGGAATTTTGAAACTTTCTAAACGGTCACGTAAATGCCCAACTTTGCCCCAATTTAACCATCTTCGAATCTCCTATAGTTTCCGAGATCCCAATGGTGAGAGTCGAATTTGAATCACCCGGTATAAATATATATATATATATATATATATATATATATATATATATATATATATATATATATATATATATATATATATATATATATTATATATATATATATATATATATATATATATATATATATATATATATATATATATATATATATATATATATATATATCTATATATATATATATATATATATATATATATATATATATATATATATATATATATATATAATAATTTTGGCAAATAAAAAAAATGTGGTACACTAAAAAATGCTTTTTGATACATAGTACATGTATGCCAAATTTTATTAAAATATCTAAAGTGATATTACAGATATCAATAATAAATGATTTATTTTGAAAAATTTTACCACCCAGTATCTCAAAAGTTAAGACGTTTAGGACATACGTTCATATGAAGTTTTCTTTTTAAAATGGACCCAAAAATGGCCTCCTTAAATATTGACGTACAATTAGAAAACACTCTGTAAAATGTAAAAAAATTACCAACCATGATATTTTATTTCTCGTAAACAGTTGATTTTATCGAGTCCATCAAAAATATATTTTTTTAGTTTAAGGTTAAAGCTATCCAAAAATAATATTGTTGAGCCTTTATTATACAGGGTGTTAAAAAAATTGCTATCCTTGTGTCAGAACTAGTGCGTCCCTGGCAAACTAAATAAGCCAAATATGATTTGATGGGTTCATTTTAAGAAGACTCATTTAGTAACCATTATATTAAAAAAATATTAAATTACGCCCAGTATTTCAAAAGTAATTTAAACCAAAACGATTTCCAGGGGCGTCCATTATGTACCTGTATCTCCGTAGGGAAGGCTCGTAGAAAAAAAGTTTATGAGAACTTGCATTATATTTTTAGGTGTTCTATTGGATTCCGACAAATTGCCCACATATTATGGGGCACCCTGTATATAAAAAATATGATTTACCTATTTTAAGTTAATCTTTTTTAATGTCGGTATAAATATTTTTCTAATTTTTTTATTTGAAATCGGCTAAAAACAGTTTTTAATTCATTTGGCAGATGGGTGAAGGTCGCCTATAATTAGGATTCCCTTACTATAACATTTATGATAAATTTTGATTTTCTACCCATATTATCTTTGGACATCCTGGATAATTTTTTTAAATAACGTTTTTGGGTCTTAAGATCAATCAAACAAGTCAAGATCAAAAAAAACATACTTTAAAAAAAAATATTTCTCTTTGTAGTCAATTTATTGTTTTACGATAACCATAGAATGCAAAAACCAATTTCTTTACAAATTTTTACAAAAGTTTTCCCTATGAATTAGGCGTTATACCAATAGATCTATAGATTAAATAATATTAGTACAATAATAAATAAATTATTAAAAAATAAAACAAAATTAGCATGGAACAGTTCCAACCATTGAATAACCCAAAATTTTTGAGATTCCAAAAACACTATCAACTTCACAATTGACTCCATGTTGCCTCAAAGACTGACAGAATATTCCTGCATTAAAATCGTTAGGCATTTCCTTATGCCCAAAAGACACCCATTTTAGCTTGGGCAGCGCCTTAAGCAAGTCTTCAGCTGAAATGTTGCTATTTTTAAGCACATTCCATGATATGCCCAGAGCTTCCAAATGATTTTTTTGACTTGCGAACATATTGATGTCGATATGATCAATATTATTTTCGTAAAGGCCAAGTTTTTCTAACTTTGTTAATCTCTTAAAGATAGTTTTCTCTAGGTTAGGTATATAATTGTAAGTTAAATCTAGTTTCTGTAGACTTTTTAGACCATTAAACGCATCATGAGTAAAGCAATCGAGATTATTATCGCTTAAACCTAATTCCTGTAACATATCCATTCCTCTAAACCATTCTTTGGTAACGCAGTTATCAGTAAAGTTGGCTTCTGAAATGTACAACCCAGTCATTTTCCTAAAATTCTTTAGTATGAGAGGATCGACTTCGAAGTTTTTGTTGCCTAAGAGCAATAGTTCTTTAAGTTTTGGTAGTTTTCGCTGCAGATCGTCATCTAAATTTGGTAGGTGTGATCCCATCGCCATCAGTCGCTGAATAGGTAAAGTTGTAGTTATTTCATCGATGTTTGATCTCCATATTGTAAGTTTGGTGAGCTGAAAGTTTAAAGTGTTTTAGAACAGATATACCTTTGTACGTTTTAAAGTTTGTAAACTAATGTATCGTAGGTAGTGTCGTTAAGTATTGTTTAAGCTAAACTTAAAGAAGATAAAACATTATCAATTAATCGCTTTTTTTAGTGGTAGCAAACAGTAATATGGAATGGTATATGGATCATGCAATTAAAACTGCACGAATTAAACCTACAATTGGGCTAAGACATGTTGAAGATACATTGAATATGTGGACAGGATGACAATGAATTTGCAGATTTCATAAAACATTGAAACTGCTTTCGAATACAATTTTTTTATCTTGGGATAGTCTACGAAGGCTGAGCCAAAAGTACCAACGTACCGTGGCTGTCTAAAGTGTGGTAGAGAAAAATTATTTACACGCTGTTTATATATTTAAAGATTTTGAAGAAAAGGAAAAACTTCTGCGTATAGAGGTTCCATAGTCTGGACACTCTAGAGATGAAGAAATGAACAGAGTTGGAAGTTTGGGGCTTTTCAAGTTTGACTGTAAAAGCATGCATACACTATGTGTTGCTCTGTTGGGAGCTGCCAAAGGAGGAAGTATACTGGTCAACTCTTTGGAGCAGAAACCCTGAAAATACCCATAAGGGAGGGACAAATCCCCTACAGCTTATCAGTGTGTAAGAAAAGAAAGCTTTTCTGTAAGTGTGGGATCTTTAATAAGACAAATTCTTTGAATGGACTCAAGAATGCTAAGTGTTGTAGAAGATGCCATTCCCTAGACATGAGGACAATATTTTAAAGAGGATCTGATCTAGGCACTGACCTCAATATAGACCGATAAAGGGTATCAGATGCGCGGTTCAAAAGTGAGATTTTATGGGCGAAAAAATGTGTCCGTGCGCCGTGGCTCTAGTCATCTCTTAGGGTCCTAAATCATGCGCAAAACGGACTAGCAGATCGATTTTATTTACAAATTCGTCGCCGGCCAGTTCCGTACTTCGTCAATTGATGACTTAAACAAAAAATATATTACACTGGTTAAAAAAAACATGGTTACTGGTTTTTTGAACCAGTGAAACAAATTGGTTTGTTTAGATGTTGTTCTTAATCAAAAATAAACTTATAATTCATTGTCAGCTCCTTAAATTTCTCTAGTTCTTCTGAATGTTACAGCTATGGAAGGCCGCGAATTTTTGTACTGGTTCACAACTGATGCGTTGTTGTTAATAATAATAAAAAATGGCGAATACGACTGTACCTGACTCTTGTGGCTTATCTAAAAATTAACTTTTTGTTTCATCAATGTAACACAATCATAATGGAAAAAAAATCACTAAAATTATTTATTTCGGATTAAAAAAATCTTAAAAAAACTGTATTGCATTAATCTTAAAAGTCAGTAAGTATGATTACAACATAAAACATATTCCCTTGGAGCATATACCTACTAGAGGCACTCTTGCCGCCTGGAAAACGATCATTTGTGCAAGAAAGAAAGAATAGCGGTATAACCTTTTTGTTCCTCCAACGTGCTTATTGGTCGGTGAAAAGAATATATATACCCCGCTCTGCATGCTGATTTGTCGGTCT
>JAHBCN010021476.1:0-14134 GCA_019359885.1 Listronotus oregonensis | reverse complement strand
TTTAATTTTATTATATTTTGAATAGGTAGGGTATTCTATTTTACCTGGACGAGGAACATCTTTGTTATTTTAGATGAAACGCCCTATATATTATTATTTTTTTATTTCTCTATATATTTTTTTATTTGTGAAAGCATTCCAGCAAATTTGATATATCGTATTATGTAATATGCTATAGTTTATTCCAACTATTTTAGAGATATAAGCAATTGATAATTGTCACCTTTTTTTACTTTTAGAGGTTATATAGGCAATCCAATTCGAAATAGAAGAAAATGGTTTTCGCTTTTCAATCCTAACTTAAATTTTTATTTTTTTAGCTTTTTTACTTTTGGTATTTTTGTTTGACCCTGTAACTGCTCTAATAAGATGGCTTATCAAAAACTAATATAGAAATGCCAGATCCATTTTGTTCTTAGTCAAACCGTTTAGATATTATGCGGGTTCAAAAAGCCGAAAATGTGACTTTTTGATCGTCGATAAGTCAAAAACAGTAATTGAAGATAGATATAGAGTACCTTTATTAAACACCTAGAATTGACCATAAAATCTAAACATGTAATAATATATGGGGTGTTCCATTTAAAAAACGCATAATCCATTACGTAACTCTTTTGTTTCTCAAGCAATTATTTTTTTGTCACGCTTTTCAAACAACTCAAACAAATCCGTCAAGCAACTATCGTTTTTTTAACTCTGCTCAGTTGGACGGCACTGCGGCGCTCCTCGGCTAAGCACAATTGTCGCGGAGTGCCTTTCGCGCCGACCAAGTGACCGGTCCCAAGCCCGGAAAAAGAGGAGGGAGCACACAGGTACACAATACACACACCATCATGCTCACACACACACACACATACATTTAAACACAATCCTAAGCCAAGGTGGAAGGCAACGCCGAAGGCTGAATGGTCAAGGACATATGTGATCGCGAACGTTCCCCGGGGGCACCAAGCAGCACCCCCCTGTATCGCATGCCTTATCCAGCCATGCGGGGCTCTGGCTGGATGGACCGAATACTTCCCTAGCTACTCGTGGGAACTATATGGGTAGCAAACAACCAAAGAACCAACCAGGCAAGGTCGCAGGCGAAAAGTTAGCCACGACCAGCTACAAGGCAAACTCCATAGAGGAGATTGACAACCTGACAGACGAACAGGTCATTAAGGCCAATCTGTCAGGCAGTTCTAGAGCTCGTGTACGAGCCTTGATCCAAACAGGCAAAAGCCGCGCTGAGGCTAAACGTGCCGTGATCAAGGAAAACTTCATCGCACACGCAAAACGCATGGGTAAGGCAAAGGACTCGAACACTGGACTGAACAGGCCACAGCAGCCAGCCAAACCCAAAAAAGGATGAGATCCGAGGACAGTACTCCCCCTAAAAGGCAATTAAAAAAGCCGAGAGGAGACAAGCCAACAAAACCGGCCACTACGACTAGCATGTCGTACAAGGCTGCAGCAAGCAGCGAGAAAGTTGCTATCGTTAGCGAAGGCTACCCAGAAGACCAGCCGACGACCGAAAGGATGGAGGAAGTCCAAGCTTCAATTCTGAACGCTTACGACAACATCCCAGATGGCCAGGTTGTAAGCTTTGAAAAATGCAACCACAGGCCGGGATACCTCGAAGTCACCTGCGCTGACAAAAGCAGCGCAGAATGGCTAACAAAGACGGTGCCAACACTCAAGCCCTGTGAGGGAGCAGTGTTAAAGGCACTGACAGACAAGGATTTGCCAAAGCACCGTTTTTATCCCGGATGAACGGGGGGAAAGAATGCCAGCTGAAAGAATCCTAAGAAGGATATCGGTAGGCAATAAAGGCCTAAACACAAACGTGTGGAAGTCCTGGGGAGCAGTCCCAAAGGACAAAGGCCAACTCTAGACCTTCTCCATGGACAAACAGTCCCTCGAAGGTCTGGAAAAACTGAACATGAGCCCATACTTCGGATGCGGAAAGCTCAAGTTCCGGAAAAAGCAGGACAAAAAAGTCCAACAAATTGCTGAAGACCCCGAGGCCAGCACATCAAAGGCCGGGCTCACACAAAGGACGCTGAGGAACCCGAGGACAGTACATCAAGGCCGGGCCCATAGCACCGGAGAAGAGGGAACGGGAGGTCGATACTGACGAGCCTTCTGCCGTGGCACCAGTCCGCTGAAAAGACATACAGTCTATCAGCAAATGGACACCGCTACGGAGGAGGAGGAGGCCCTGTTGAGGAGTCGATCCCCCAGCCCCTCTTAGTTACAATGGACACCATAAAGGTGATCCAAGTGAACCTTCACCATGCCAAGGCTGCCTCAGCCGTGCTGTGTAGAAGGTTCCAAGAAGAAGGCCTGGATATCGCCCTTATACAGGAACCATGGCTAAACAACGGAGCCATCCGAGGGCTCAATCCATCCTGAGGTAAGTTACTATATCATGATAACAACCCAAGAGCTTGCATTCTTTATAATAGTAATAACATCAGCTGTACACTAATCCCGGAGCTCTGCTCTAGAGACTTTGTTACAGTACAGGCAACCGCAACAACAGCAGAAGAAGGGACTAAGACCTGGGTAGTCTGCTGCGTCTATTTCCCCGGAGAAGAAAAGACCTGTCCACCACCCCCACTGGGTAACGTACAAAACGAAACTTACGCAGTACAACAAAGAGATCCGCAAGGCGAAAAGAATTTCCTGGGAACAATTCTGTGAACAAATCACAGAAACCCCGGAATGCGCCAGGATCCACAGAGTCCTTGCAAGAGAAGGTACGCGAGTGCTCCGCCCCCTAAAAGAACGGACGGGGCCTTCACGAGCACTAACAAGGAAATCCTAGGGCTATTGATTAACACCCACTTTCCAGGATCAACCATAATTGATCAACCTCGGCCAAGAAAACAAGCCCGCAATCCCAGAAGACCCATAAAGGAAGACTGGGATAAGGCAAAGGAAGTGGTAACATGAAAAAATCAAATGGGCCATAGGCGAGTTCCACCCATACAAGTCGCCAGGCCCGGATGAAATCTACCCGGTACTGCTCCAAAAAGGCATGGCCATATTACTGCCACATCTCTGCAAAATTTTCAGAGCATGCATTGCCTGGGGCTACATACCAAAAATATGGCAAAAGGCTACAGTAATCTACCTGCCAAAGATAGACAGAATTTCAGACCAAACCCCTAAGTCAATAGACCTATAAGTCATCCTCGTTCCTGCTCAAACATTGGAAAAATTGTGGATAGATACATAAGGGATAACATACTATCACTATACCCCTTTAAGTGACCGCCAGTATGCCTATCAATCAGAAAGTCTGCGGACTCCGCTCTGACGATCTGAGCAGACTCCTAACAAAGTCAATCGATGACAAAGAGATAGCGCTTGGCACATTTCTAGACATAGAGGGAGCGTTCAACAACGTTCCAACAGGATCGTTAATAAAGGCTCTTACACGAAGGAACATCCCACAAACCATATGCTACTGGATGGAGGCCAGCCTAAGAAACAGGGTCATTAGATCCACCTTGGGCGAGGACACCATAGAAGCTGAGGTGGGGAGGGGCTGCCCACAAGGAGGTGTGCTATCACCATTATACTGGGCGATCCTAGTCGACGACCTTCTGGCCAAAGAGAGGTTTCACTGCCTCGGCTACGCAGACACAAGCCATCGTAGTTAGAGGGCACTTAGACTTTGTTTCAGAAAGGACGCAAAACGCACTGAACATCGTAGACGAATGGTGCAGGGAGGAAGGTCTGTCGGTTAATCCACAAAAGACCGTTATTGTTCCCTTCACAAAGAAAAGAGCACCAAGGGCACTCAGATGTCCAAAGCTCAATGGAGTGGAAATCCCCTTCTCAAAAAAGGTTAAGTATCTAGGAGTCATTTTTGACCAAAAGATGAACTGGGGACCACACTCAACAAACTTGTTCAGAAGGCAAAAATTGCCCTCGGGAGATGTCGCAGACTTTGTGGAAAAAGCTGGGACTTAACCCAAAGATCACATGTGGTTGTATAAAATGGTAATGAGACCCATGATAACCTATGGTTCAGTTGCCTGGGGGCAAAGAGTCTCACAGACCATAGCAATCAGACAATTCAAAGTGTGCAAAGGCTAGCATGCATGCATCAGGGAGCTATGAGAACAACTCCAACCGCAGCCCTGGAAGTGCTGCTAAACCCGCCGCCACTCCACACTACATACAGGGGCAAGTAAAGGCGGTACTCTATAGGCTCAAAGGAGGTCAAAGTTCAATTATAGAACACCGAAGGACTCCAAGATGGGAAATAGAGGAGGACCAAGAGGTCAGCTCATTGTTTGAGATGCCCTCAGACAGGACAACCCTCGTTTCATCTTCAATAGACACTTTCGTATTGTCATACCAGATAGGAGGACTGGAAGGAAGGCCCTCCAATCAAAGCCGATCATATCTGGTATCAGATGGCTCCAAGACCAACAAGGGTGTAGGAGCTGGCATCTATGGAGATAAGCCTAGAGAAAAGGTAACTTAAGGTCTCGGTCAGCACGCCACGGTTTTCCAAGCGGAAATCGCAGCAATAGGCATTGGCCGGAGGATTAAAGAAAAAGGAGTAAAGGAAAAAATATCGTCATTTACTCAGATAGCCAAGCGGCCTTGAAGGCCATCAGTTCCCCAAAAGTTACTTCCAAACTAGTCGGGGACTGTATACAGGCCCTGGAAAAAGTTGGCTTGGAAAACAAACTTACGGTAGCCTGGGTACCAGGCCACGAGGACCATCCAGGTAACAAAGAGGCCGACGACCTAGCCAAAAGAGGATCAGCCGCGGAAATGATAGGCCCGGAGCCATTCTGCGGTATCTCGGCAAGTCTCTTCACAGCATCTATTAAGAGTTGTGTAGACAGACAGTTTCAAAGCTGGTGGGTACAAACACCGGGACAACGACAGGCAAAGCAGTTCATTAAGACCTGCTCGGCCAAGTTTACATCGGACCTACTGAGCCACAGCCGTAAGGTCGTAAGGATAACGGTAGGTCAACTAACAGGTCATTGTAAACTTAACAAGCACCTGGAAAGAATAAACCTGGTGGAGGATAGCCTGGTAGGTTCTGCCAGGAGGCTGAAGAAACAGCCTTACATGTTGGTGCCATTGCGAAGCACTATGCAGGCTTAGGTTTACTAGGGCTTGGGAAGGAGAAGCCAAAACCGGCAAGTTATATGGAGTGGCCAGTGTCGAGACTCTGGAGTCTAGTTAAGAAGACGGGCTTAGACAAGGTACTCTAAAGAACGATAGGAGAAACCACAATAAATCTGGTAAGGTTGCAGTGGTGGAGGTCATTTTTCGCCATCTCCGCTCAAATAATCTAATCTAATCTAATCTAACTATCGTTTTTCCTTCTTGCTGGAATATCCTGTGCATTACAAAGGAAGGAAAAAATATTGTTAAAAACGACAAAGAACAAAAACTGCCAATTTATTTCTTGACTTGGATCCATAAAAACAAATTACACTTTAAATACACTTATCTTGCCACGGAACATTACCAGCATTGCTTACAAAATATTCTGCCAATAAATTTCTTCTCTGAGTAAGTGTTCGTCCACCTTGTTTAATGGTGTTGCGATTATCAAAGTCATATAAGCCATTGATAACGAGCGTGTCCTCATACTTATAACCATCTCTTGCTCTTACATAATTATGCAAAACACAACAACATTTTATTATACTTATTACCAAATCAAGTTTGACATCCATAGCTCTGTGAAATATCCTCCATTTATTTGTGAGGATGCCAAAAGAACATTCCACATACCTACGAGCTCTACATAAACGGTAGTTAAATATCCGTTTGTTGTAACTTAGAAATTTTCCCGTATATGGTCTCATTACAAAATCTGACAGGGAAAACGCTTCATCCCCAACAAATGTATAGGGCATCATAGTTGCAGTTGTTCCCGGAAGAAGTTGTGGCCTTGGTAGGTTTGCTTGGCCATTTTCTAACATGCTGTACAATTTAGAGTTTTCAAAAATTGTACTATCGGATTCTCTTCCACATGAACCCACTTCAATATAGTTAAACATATAGTTGGCATCAGCAACTACAAGAGAACAACAGAATGAAATTTTTTGTAGTTAAAGTATCGCGAGCCACTAAAATCTGGTTGGACGATCCTTACATGTTTTCCATCTAAGGCACCCAAACAATTGGGGAAGTTTGCACGCTCAAAAAACATTTCAGCCTTCTCCTGCCATCCTTCGGCAGTGAAATGTGGTACACACTCCTGATGAAGAATAGTCCAAATAGCAGAACTGACTCTTCTAATAATTTTCGTCACAGCTGAATGTCCTAGTCTGTACTGATAATGCAATTCAATCATACTGCAGCCACTTCCCAAGTACCTGGAAAATATTTTTTTAATTCGAGAATTTTATCTCTGAAAGGGCAATGAAATTTCGTTTGTCTCATTAAAATTGATTATGATTAGCGATTTAGTACATTATATTCTAAGAATGGCATTTGTTTTACAGATACTAAACTTATGAAAAAATGGAAGGGGATGCGTGATACTTTTAATAAAAGTTTGAAAAAGAAAACCGCATCGGGACAAGGGGCTACTAATAGAACATATATTTATGCAAGACAAATGGAATTTTTGATGCATTGTGGAACCCCATCTGCAACATCAACAAGTGTTGATGAAGATATAGACGTCCAAATTGATGAATACAGATGATCAAGTGGAAGAAAGCATCAGCAGAGCCGCATGCGTGGCCATCCAGTCGTCAGAGTTCACTACTTTCTTTTACGCCTGAAGCAGCAGCTGCAAAAAACATTCCGCGCAAGAGAATGCACACTTCGAGTGAATTTTCTAGGAACGACGCGTATTGGTAAAAGAAAATTTAATAAAATTTATGAATTCTACTCCTGCAGCGGCACCAGCGCAACCGGTAGATGACGACAGAAGTTTTTTGACTCGTTATTACCAATAGTAAAAACCTTTCCGATTGACACCAAAGTGGAATTTAGGTGCTTTGTTATGAATAAGCTACAAGAGCTGAGAACATCAGTTTCTAGAGCTGAAAATATACCATCCACTACCGTATTAATGCCTACCCATCATCAAACCCCTTCAGTGCCTCTGCTAAAAACACATTTGCATACTCCTGCTAATCTCAACCAACCATCTTCAATCCATTCACCACACATGCCAGTGCCTATGGAGAAAACATCCACACATGCTCCTTTAATTTCACCTACATATACTCCTAATCTCAATCAGCAACTATCCGTATCAAGTGTAAGTCAGCCACAGCACATCATGCACAACCCTTCACAGATATTACAGCAATAATATTCTTATACCAACCTATCCCCACTAGAGCAGGAAAGTCAAATAGATCGATCATATTCGTGGGTGTCGTCACCACCAAACAGCCTCTCCCAACATTCGTCATATAGCTCTCCTAATGACCAGAATATGACTGAATAAAAATTTGGATGAAGATTTGGATGGATATACTTTTTGGTAATGTTTTATAAAAGTTGTCAGTTTGAAAATCTTCACCTCCCTTACATCAAAGCGTGTTTCTTTTTAAAACTACTACTATCGTACATTTTCTCTACAATCATGGTGGTAACATTTAAAATGAACACCCTGTATGTTTAGTCATTTTTTCTTTGTTCATTATTTTATTCCATAATGTTAGGTATTGGTTCACTTTTACTGATACATATTTATTATAAAACAATTCAAATGATTTGTATGAGTTGAGATGAAATAAAAGGTTGACAAACTAACAAAAATTATTTACCTAAATGTTACAGCCAACATCTCTACTGGGTTAACTGCAAGTCGCATTACTATATTTTCACCTTTTATTTTATCTTCCAATTTATTAGATAGTTCGTTGAACGACCGAATACTCATTCTAAAATAGTTAAAGAATTTTAATGGATCTTCTTGTAGATCGCTAAATAATGTCACAAAAGCTCCTTTCAGAAGTCTAGCACTGACGAGAGGATGTACCCAATATTTTCTTTTTGAGTTTTTATACAAATAATGGTACGTTAAGTACGCTACTGCAACACATCTTGATACATCCATGCTCGATAACGTAATGAAAGTCCATTGAAGGCAGGGAAGTTTAAAGGTGTATGGAAGCCCAATGCTATGGCCCATTCGATTAAAAAATGTCCAGCCCAGTATGAAAATAACTGTCAGAGTTAGCCCCGCCTATTCTGCGCAATAACAAAATTCCACGAAATAATTTAATGTGTTGCCTACTTACACACTGATAAATCAGTGTGAAGTTAGCCAACACATTATAATTTTATGAGAGCCGGAGTACCATTTTTTGGATTGATCAAAACCTTATTTTAGTGATTAGTGTTTATTAAATTGTGACTATAATTTTGTGTTTATTGTTTGTTACTTATAATATCGTAACAAAATGACTAGAGGTTGTATGGTTTTGTCCTGCAAATCCAAGGGTAACATACCCGTCTTTTTAACTTTAGGTATGTATTTTTTATATTTAAATTAGGTGCTTCTTATAAGACGTAACGTTAGGTAACCGAATAAATAATAATATATCAATTATGAATAATAGAAAATGAAAATTTCATAGGAAATATTAGTGAGAAAAGTAAGGCAATCTTAACTATCTTTTAGATGATTTCCACAATGTTTGTTTATTTCTGTGGATTATTAAAAAGAAATAGGGTTTACATTTAGGTACTTTTATTTCATTTAGTAATTTAGTACACTCTTTTAAAGGATCACAATTATTGATTACTGGGCAGACCAGGCAAATTTTAATATATACAGGTCCCTCTAATTGAATGAAAGGAAGTACAATTTTGGTACGGTTTTTTGGGGCGCTGATTACAAATCTAAAAAAATTCGGTAATGTTTCGTTTTTGAGATATTCATCATCAAAATTGAAAATCAAACTAACCTTATTTACACTATTCCTATTCACTATTCACTATTCCTTGCACAAAATTCTTGATTTTTACACTAAATTGGCACACAATATTTCACAAACACCTTTTAAAAACTTTTTTTATGTTTATTTTACACCTTTTTTACACTTTTATTTTTAAGCAAATATGGCTGCTGCCATTGAACTTAAAAGTTAGCAATTTAATGGAAAAAAGATGTAAAATAAATAAAAATACAAGGTTTTAAAAGGTGTTTATAAAATATCGTGTGCCACTTTAGTGTAAAAATCAAGAATTGTGTACAAAAAGAAGGGAGAATATAGTGAAAATGAGGTTAGTTTAATTTTCAACTTTGATAATGAAGATCTCGGAAACGAAACGTTGCCGAAAAGATATTTTTTCAGATTTGTAATCAGCGCCCCAAAAAACCCCTGTATACCAAATTTGATCAAAATCGGAGAGGAGGTAACTTTCGAGACAATACCATTTGTTTAAAAATAAATTAGATTTTTGGTTTCTTAATCTTGCATTATCAACTTTTTAAGCTCGACATACTGTACACACATAATATTTAACGGATACTGTTACAATGGATACTCAGGTACCAAAGGTTACTAAACATTTTTAACCACTGTTATTCTGTCTCATGAATGTTTGTTATTAGTGAAAAGTATATGCCTAAAAAGCAGTTATAAAAATTTTCACTTTTTAATGTACAACCAGAATCTTAGGATTAGATTAAACTCATTTACACTATCTTGCCCTACTTTTATCACTAAATTGGTGATAAGTACATAATACTATCATACAACGTTTGAAATTTATTTCAAAAAATCGTGTTTTTATTTATTTACAAAAATTTTTGGTAAAAATACAAAACTTCCAAAAATATCGACCATATAAATAGAAGGCAGTAAAGTGGCGCCATGTATTCTTTCCATATTATATCAGATAATATAAAATCTAATATTACACAATAATTTTAAATATTCTATAGTAGTATCCTTTAATAACCAACAATTTTGTGCAAAAAATAAAAAAAAAACAGTAAATGTTGGAATTTGACATTTGATGATGTCAATTTTATAGATAGTAACAAAGAATTATGGAAATCCGGCTCTTACCTACTAATCATTGCGCAAATTCCGCGGGGCCAACCCCCTTTTTCCCGCTGCCCTGCACGCCTGGAAAATTTTGTTTTACAGTATTGGGCTTCCATACACCTTTAAACTTCCTTGGTTGAAGGCGATTTCTCTCAAACAAACTTGCTCATGTGCACTGTAGAACGGCGTTCTCGCTGCGGTCTCACCGCGAGAACGCCGCGATCACGTCGCGAACCAAATCGCCCGTGTGCATCGAGCCTAATGGTATGCCAGGCTAGACCGACGCGAGCGCTACGGGACTGTTTTAGAAATCCTAGTGATTCTCAGGAAAAATCAAACGAAATACTAAATTATTGGGAAAGTTTGCGGATATATTTATTTGTCTCAAAAAAGTGGCATTTGCAATGCTTTTAGCATTCGTATCATCCTATATGTGTGAGCAAGTTTTTCCCATATGAAAATCATTTTGAATTTAAATCTAAGCCAACTAAGAACAGAAAATTCAGAGGCGTGTGTAATACTAAAAGTAACTAGACATGAACCAGATATACAAAAGCTTTCGCGAGAAACACTAAGACGGGGATCACACTGAAAACGTTTCATGTGTTTTGTTTTCTATGGATTAAAATTTTTAGAAATATTGTTGATTATTTTTTTTTATTAGTTACCTTCCTTGTTACTTTTAAAAATTTTTGTATAAAAATTATATGATTTTTTTATAGTGGCACTTTAGATTTGTTCAAAATTGCACATGGGCACTTCTTTGTTAAAAGGTTGCCGACCTCTGATCTAGAATCTAGACCAACCCGGTTTTGATATGACTTTTATTGTCACTATTGTGACAGTAAAAGTATTATCAAGAGTGCGATGTTGAAAACAAAGTCATATTATTAAGTACAACGTTGCCATACTTTTAAGGTGTCGGGTATAAACTGATACTACTTAAATAAATTAAAAATTGAATTCTATAATAAATGTAAAACCACTACAGCATATATGCAATATTATGAACATTCTTTTTTTTAACATAACAAAATATTTGGTACCTTATCGCTGTGTAAAAAATTAACATGAAATTCATACAACCCGACAAATAATAATATTCTTGAAATTAAATATATTTTCTTTTGGCGCAAAAAAAAATTTAAAAATATCCTAGATCACATCAACATGCAGGTGTTCAAAAAAGTTTAATTTAAAATACCATATTTTTTTGTGATCATTATACAGACGCTAGGTTTCGCAATCATTATACGAAAACTAGGCTATAACCTGTCTTGCTCGCTCCATGTGCTGATATTGGACAAAGATCTATTGCTGGAAGCTTGGCGAGACCTGCAAACACTCATGTAATGTACAATTTTTTTTCAACCGAAACTATTAAAAAAAAAACAATAATAATATTTTAATAATCGACAACAGGTGTATTTATCCGCTTGATATGGATTTGATACTTATTATAACAATAAGAATATTTTAAGACACCCACAGAACAGTAGTACTTAGGCTAAGCCTTCGTGGGCTGTACAAAGATAAAAAAAATCCACTGAAGTTCGTTTCCGTAACAACCATGCATAAAAACGGCTATGCTCCAAATAGCAACTTATTTTTCATTTCATGAATCTGCAAAGTACCTAACAAATGGGTTTAGTAACAAATGAGTATTTTCCGATGGGTCAGAAAAAAACTTTTTAGGGGACTTATATAGCAAAAATTGGGAATTTTCAATAAATGAAATACTTCGGTTGAATGAATTTGATCAAAGTTGTAACTCAAAGTGTTCACTGTGAAGTATTTTATTTTGTACTTTTTAGAGGCCCTGATGTTAGACACTTGACACATAAATATTGTAATAATAATAATATTAAAATTATTAGAAAATTAATTTTTAAATAAATTGTAGATGCAGCACATTATGTTTTCAAATGACAACTAATTAAAAAGTGGATTGGCAATTAAAAAGAGAGGCATAGGTTTAACATGCTCAAGGAACGTAACTAGTATAACTGTAAGTAAAAGTTTTCTTAAGGGATAAATTAAATTTTTAATTGGATTGTTTCTTAAATAGAAGCAAAATAATTATATAGTACAAAATGACTAAATGTTTTTTTTTTTAAATTCGGTGGATTATCAGTAGTTTACTCTTCCATTTAGTAATGGCTTATCGAGTAGCTAATATAAGAGAAAATTTGACTATATATTTAAAAAATTGTAGGTTTTAAAGCCAACACAAGGTTTTTATCCAATATAATTGGGAAATAAAGTATCTAGGATACTATCTGCAAATACAGTTTTTTTTTGCTAAACTTGTGATATAAAATTATCTTTTTAATTAATGAAGCAATTATGTCAGTAACCAAAATAAGTTTTGGGGCAAATATTTAACAAGGTTTTTTTTTAGGTGCAACTAGGAGGAAAAAATAGAACAGAACATGGATATTAAAAATACATGTACATACGGTTGATTTTTAATAAGGATTTATAAATTATGTAGGTAATTTTTATACCTAACTTTAGACCTTTTTACTTTTTTTTAATATTACTCATATTTACACATCACAAAATATTTAAGACTTTTTATAAAGTAAATTACGAAAGATAAACATTATCACATGAACATTTTTTTATATGAACTGTTACACTTTATGTGGATTTAGAAAATAAGCTTTCCATATTAAATAGTCTGTACAAAAATTTGGAAAATATGAAAGGAAAGTTGTAGACATCAGATATTTTTATGAATATTTTTTTTTCTATAGTTTATATTAGTTTTTTTTTTAATTGGGGATAGTTACTTGTCACTGGTTTTATCTCGGAAACTATTATACTTCTTTGGGGTGGACGAAAAAATTATTATAAAAAATAACAGGCAATTTATCACAACATTTTTTTACATCCATATTTTTTCAGTGGCATCTTTAATAGCAGAGTGGACGCAACATTTACTTTTATACACTAAAATGCTAAAACTTTAGGATAAACAATTTCTTAATATTGTAAATTAATTAATTTCTTGAGGGTTTAATAATCGATAGAGTACTTCACAATTTTAGTTTTAGAAAACTCAAGCACGAAGGATATTTAATCAATTTTTTTTTTACTTGACCAGCCTTCCTTTTTAAATAATATGTTTCACATTGTTAGTGCTTTTTTGCGTATAAGTAAATTTTCGCCCACTCTAGAGGTTTAACAGAAAATAGTATATGAGGAAAGGCGTAAAAAAGCGTTTAGTTATTTTAATCAAATTGGTGATCAATTACTTTAATATTAAAAAAGTTTGCCCATTTTAATATACTTAGTATCGTGCGCCTTCTAGTGATAAAGTATTATACTAATTTTTATTTTAAAGCTGTACCATCCATATGCTTCTGTATATTAAATGGTTAACAAAATAGGATTTACGACCATACTTAATTAAACATTCTGTATTATCACCATACACCACACATTAAGGATCCAAAAAATATTTTAATGTAATATAATCAACATAACAGAACCACCTATTTAAATCCTTAGAAAAACCTCTTTACAACGTAAGTTATATAACGTGGATGTTTCAGAATATGTGTTGGGCCCAATCAATGCAAAATACGTAACGAGGCCGTGTCAGTTTCGAAACCAAAACGTTGTATTTTTAACGTAACTACGATTTTGTTAAGTTGAAGGAAATATAACGAAACTATTAGGTTCAAGGCGCTGTTATTGTTTCAAGATGATTAACGTAACAAAGGAACAAGAAAACATAAATTTAACGTAATTAGGATGATTTTTTGCTTAGTGGGATGTTTGCCGCCCTAATATTTCAATATTTTTTGGAAATTAGAACGAAAAACTTAGCATTAAAAAAATGTAAACAACACTAGTAGTTCTTATAAAAATGTAATAAACAAATTTAACAAAAGTACAATATATAGAAAATTAAACAACTTTTCTTTAAAAAAATTCATAATATTAAAACAAAACATAAATTAAAATGTTAAAACAAATAGGTCTTTTTTAAACTATATTTTATTTAATTATGCAAAACCCTATACTTAAATTTTTCTTTGAACCTTTTTTTCTGCAAAATATTTAATTTTATCATTGAAATTAATGCTATTTGTTACATCCGGTTCAATATTTAATATCGCTAAAGC
>JAHBCN010021475.1:0-14049 GCA_019359885.1 Listronotus oregonensis | reverse complement strand
CCCTGCAACAATATCCTCTGGATTAACTAAGATATTTTCTTTCCTTGGTTGGAGTTAATTATTCTTTTGTTTTCTGCAACTAGGTCTTCATTTCTCTGCTCTTCAACAGCTGCTAGGAAATCTTCCTCTGTAAAAATATCCTTTCTTGTTGGGTATATGCCTGTAGTGGAGAATCCTTTTATCGCTCGTTCTGCAGTTTAAACCTTTAGGTATGCTCTGCCGAAAAGTTCACCAACATCAAAGTAAGTAATTGCTCGTTGATTGGTTTTTAGGAAAATTCTGATTTCTTCGCTGTAAAAAGTTTTAAGGCCACGCATCACGGTTTTATCCAGAGGCTGGAGCTTATGTGACGTGTGTGGAGGAAGGCACAAAATTGTAACAAAATTTTCTTTAGCTTTAACCACAACATCAAGATTTCGAACGTGCGTGCTGTGTCTATCCAACTTTTTCAATAAAATGATCAAACCAAGCAGTGAAAAGATCCAGTTGAATCCAACCCGATGGGTGAAACTTAAATAGAGTTCCAGGGGGAGCACCTTTTTTCAATTGTTCATTGGCATTTTTTCGAGGAAATATTATCATGGGGGGAACGAAATTTCCGTCAGCGCTAATACACATAAGAACTGTAATTAACGATCCCCTTTCCGCAGAGGTGAGCGTACCGATCTGCCGTTTTCCCTTTAATGCTATAACATTCGGGTTTTTGGACTGAACAACAGAAAGGCCACATTCATCTACATTAAAAATTTGACTGGGCGAAAATTTTTTGTCTTCCATAACCTTTTCGAGCAAATTAAAGAATTCATCAACGCTTTCTTTATTAAATCCGACAGCTCTTGCAACTGATGTTCCTGTTGGTTTCCTAACACTAATTTTGTCCTTGTGCCTACGCAAAAATCGTTTCAACCAATTTTTTCCAGCTGATTGATGTAGTAAAGAAAATGGATTTGGAATGTTATTTTGCTTGGCTAGTTGAAATGCGATAGAACATAAATCTCTCCTGGTTAATCCGAAAAACTTTTTTTCCATTAATTAAGAAGTTATGATTTTTACAATTAAATAACAAAGTCGTTATTGATCTCAACCCTTAACCTGCCCTTATATTCAGGGGGTATTTTAAAAGTTTGCAATCTGATTGAGTCTGGATTTCTGAAGTCTTAATTGCCTTAGAAGCCAGACGGGTCTTATTCCATTTATTAAACCAAAAAAAAAAAATATATCATACCAAAAACACTTATAAAAAATAAGGGCCAAGTTTCTATCAAAAAATCTCGGCCTCTTAATGTACTAAAATCTAAAATTGGAACAGGTTCTTTTTGACTTGGCAAGCTTTTTACTAATCTGCATGTATTTATGAAAAAAACTGTCTGTATAATAAAAAATTATACAGGGTGCATCAAAAATTTTGTAATTTTTTCTTTTGCTGTTTTTAACATTTTGTTGGGGTTTTTTACTCCTTCGAGTTTGTTCTATGAAGAATTAAAAAAACTAATAAAAAAAAAATAAAATAAAAAAAACTTTTTTGCGACACCCTATATATTTAATTTTGGCATTTTCAGATTTTTCTTTAAAAGCTAGTAGGCTATGCATTAAAACTACCTTTTATCTTAAAAAACAAAATTTTAAGACATTTTTAATATTGAAAAGTCGCATTGTTCACGGAACAGGAAGTAGTTTCAAAAAATGTTAAACAATTGCTTTACAGAGGGTTGTACCTTCAGAAACCTGGTGCAGCATTGTTTTCTCGACCATCGACTTTGCCCTCCTTCGCCAAATCTTTATATAGCTACGCGTCTGGAGAGCAAGCAATAAAATTTTTCCAAGCATAGGATCGAAATATTTTTTTAATTCTTTATCCGAAAGGTTACATTTTTTTGGTAATTTTGCAAAAAAAATTCTGAAGCCATGCTCAAACGCCATTAAAAAAAAATTGATAATTTTTTTTGTGATTTGTCCCCTCCCAGAATTCAAAAAAAGTTTTTTTTGGAAATTATCATTTCAAAAAAAAAAAATCTTTTTTAAAAGTTAGAAGGTTATGCAAAAGGATTTTCCGTCTTAAAAAACAGAATTTTGATGAATTTTTTAAATTTGAAAAAAAACACATTGTAAAACGCACAGGACACAGTTTTCACATATCTCAAATTTTTTTTAAAAAACACTGACAGCTTATTTGTTTTTTTAAAAACCGAAAAAAAAATATTACTCGCTGGCTTCATTTCACAGAGTAATTTTTTTTTCGCCGATTTATTTTGAAAATTTGGATTAAGGGGTTTCCGACCTTCCCAAATCGATCCCGCCTATGTAAATTGAAAAATTTCAAAAAAAAATACAACTTCTTTATGAGCCCTCCTGTATTCTATAACGTCACGTCTGTATACATAAAACGTTAAGACGTACAATAAAGGCCCTATGAGTTTTTCGGCTATGCGAAAGTTTACTTTTTGGTGTGAGGTGGTTTTTAAATGGCCGAGGCGAAGCCGAGGCTATTTAAAACCTTCGAACACTTGAAAGGCCTTTCGCATCGTGTAATGTATTATATTTTTTCTGCTACTGTTCTATGTATCGCATAATTTAATAATCATTAACATCATGTTTTAATAGAAATATCAGAGATTTTGAAATTTTACCTGTTAAAAATTAATCCATAGCAACACATTTATTGTTGACATTGTCTGTCATCAGCACTTGTCAGATTTTGAATTATTGTTAATTTAGTATAAATCCATTCCCATTTTAAAATGTTAAATGAATATGAAAATGGCATCCAAAAGGCAGCTGACCTTGCGTGTGCCTCACTTCTGCCAGACAAATCTAAAGAGAGGTACCATCAAACATATAAATCGTTTTCTGAATGGCTTGCTACAAAAAATGTGGGGCGGATTGACGAGAATGTGATGTTGGCGTATTTTCAAGAAAAATCCGAGTCTTTATCACCACCAACCCTCTGGTCTGTATATTCCATGCTCAAGTTAACAATTTTCGTAAACAAAAATCAAGATATTTCGGAGTTCAAGAAACTAGTTGTTTTTATTAAAAGGAAAAACGATGGTTATGAGGCAAAAAAGTCAAAAATTTTTAAAAAAGAAGAAATCATAAAAGTTTTTACTTAACGCGCCTGATCAAAGTTACTTAGCAATGAAAGTAATAGCCATTATGGGAGTGGCTGGGGCATGCCGGACAGACGAAATATACAGAATGAAGCTAAGTGATGTAGAAATAAGAAATGACGTGGCTATATTAAAAATAGTGGAGTCTAAAAATAAAGTTAAAAGAAACTTTGTAGTAACCAACGATGAAGGCTCAGTTCCTTATGTCAGATTTCTACAGGAATATATTAAGCTGAGACTCAAGGAATGCTCTAGAGGAGCGTTTATTGTATCGTTATGAAAGAGGTAAATGTGTTAATCAAGTAATTGGAAAGCACACTATTTCAAATGTTCCTAAAGAAATTGCGAAGTTTTTGAAGCTTGAAGACATCAGTAGATACACTGGCCATTCTTTTAGAAGAACGTCAACTACGTTCCTTGCCAATGCTTCGATGTCGATATTTTGGACTTAAAAGGCATGGAGGTTGGAAGTCTCTTCTGTTGCGGAGGGATATATTGCTGAATCCTATAGTAATAAGGTGGAAATTTCAAAGAAGATTTTACACGAAATTCTACCAATATCTCCTCTAATGAAGTAACAGTGAAAAATATGAATATTAACGTAGTTAAAGGTGATAACGATACCCCAACAACAAATTTAAACACTGTTAATTCAAGTATTATTCCTCCAATTTATTTTGCTAATTGCTCAAATTGCAAATTACTTTTAATGTTAATACCTAACCTAATTTTTTAAATATTTTGTCATAAATTAGTTACTTTTTATAAATAAATCCTAATATTTCCCACAAGCATATTTTCTTTTTTTACTCTTACTTTTTGTCCAGGCGCTGAAAATATTACTTTCGTAGCTAGCAACGCTTAGCAGTCAGGTAACACGAAGGTTCTCTTTCGTTATCATTCGTGTTGCTAGGACCCCAAAGTATTCTTATTTATACAGTAGTAGAAAAAGACAGTTTCCGAATAACAGCTATCAAATTTTGACATTTTGACCAAATCGTCCAAAAGTTTTTATTTTTTAATTTTACGTAACGGTATCAACTATTTTTTTTTAATATTTGACTTTTCTTTTTACTTTTCCTTGTCGTTAGTAGATATGCTATTGTACGAGCCCAATGTTGTTTTCCCATAAGAAAACATGGAATTGTCTAAACACTTAGTGCCATTCCAACCCTTACCCAAAATAGAGGATGATTTTAAATAGGTAGTTTGGATTTAGGCCATAGGTATTACGTCACTGCGGGGGCCCGCACTTGCTGGGGCGCGGGCCTAATAGGGCAGCTAGCACAACAATCTAACCTAACTATATTTATGTCACCTGTCAAATCCATGGACGTTCATTCATTGGTCATTTTGGTAATATTGTAATAAATATAATTAAATAAAAACAAAATTTGATCCATGCTCGTCAACCAAAGTCCAGTGCGTTGCATTTGGCCACGAGGCATATTAACTTTATAAATGAATAATAAAGTAATAAGTGTATTTCTCTCATAGGTAAATTTTCGCACTGGAGGATTCGAGCCACGCAAATTGTCTTTAAAATTCTAGAGGGCTAATTAATTAACTTATAAATGTATAATTTGAATAGTGAAAAAAAAATTATAAAGTTTGTTTTTTAAACCGTTATAATTATAGAAATACAATATTATTTTAAATAAAGCAAAAACACAACGCGCAGTAAACGAAAATTATATCCGCAGGTGCAATATTTCGTAATATTAAAAAAGATTAAAGAGCGGTTTTTAGCATAAATAAATTGAAAAGATTACCGCAACCCGAACCACAAAAAAGTTTAAAATATTTAATCAAATTGTATTCATCCGCTGGAAAAATTCCGCTTAAGCGTCGAATATTAAATAGATTAAACTATTTTTTTTGTTTAATAATTTGAAAAAAAAAACAACTAACCACAACAGAAAAAGTAAAATAATATTAAACTCCTTTATCAAGAGCGAATATTTAAAAAAATGTAATTTAAATAAGTAAAGGTTTAAAAAACAGACACGAAAATTTATATTTAATAACTCAATAAGTATCCCAATACAGTAGATTAAAAAGCAGATTATTTAGGCTTCTATACATATAAAAATTTCAAATTTTCGTTTAAATGATACCTTAGAGTGTTACGTGTATAGCTAATTATAATTATAAAAACCAACCCACAATTTGGAAATATTCCCCTAGGCCAAATGTGTGTTTCGAATTTTTAACTTTAAAACCTAATATTTGTTAATTATTTTCCGGGTTTAAGTTTATTTTCCCGATTTCTGTCAATAGAAAATTTATGAATTTTGGTTTAATGTTACATTATGGTCTAAGAAACATATTTAAATATAATTTATAGGGGTAAATTCAGATTCGAAAATATTTACGAGCGCCAAATGGGTATTTCAGAATTTTTTAAAAACCTAATATTTGTTAATTATTTTCCCAGGTTTGAAGTTTATTTTCCCGATTTCTGTCAATAGAAAATTTATGATTTTTGGTTTAATGTTACATTATGGTCTAAGAAACATATTTAAATATAATTTATAGGGGAAAATAATTTTTTGGGCCGGGCAGACTTAAATATATTTGGCTTATTATAATCAAATCGTGGGGTAAAAAACAATAGTGGAAAAACAAATATTAAAGGAATAGATAAATGGTAGGAAAAAACTTTCTTTGAATCATAAACAGATCAAGTTTAATTTAGCATTCGAGAGGTAAAATATAGAAAAAAATTAATATAAAATTTTTAAAATTTAGTATTAAAAAAATTTCTTTTAAAAAAATATATAGGTAGATTAATAATAATAAAATTTTGAAATGCATAGTAACAACGTAAAACCAATATGGAAGAGAAATTTTTTTAGATGAAAAACATTAAAAATAGGTAGAATTTAAAGTTATTTACAATAAAAAAAATTTTCAAAAAACCAAAAAAAAAAAATTTAAAAAAAAATTTTAAAATAATTTCTAACCCCAATAATAAATATTTAAGGGGTTCGGAAAAAATTCCAAATAGTATTCCCCAACCTCCGTCCCGCGGGACTTATCATCTTAATATCTCTGACGAATTAAATTTTTTGGAAGACGCGTTATTTCCAAAAAACGGCACCTTTTTTTAAATAAGGACTGCAAACCATTTTTTTTCAAATAAAACCGTTTTTCAAAAAACCCAAATTTTTTTCAAAAGATTTTTCCCGTCGGCACTGTTTTTTAAATAAACTTATTTTCAACCAGGGTATTTAAGGCACGTTTTTCAATAACGGCATTTTTTTAAATAAAACCCGTATTTTAAAATAAACCCTGATTTTCAAATAAACCCGTATTTTTAAATAAAGTTTTCCCTGTTTTTAAATAGCCCTGTATTTTTAAATAACAGCCCTGAAATTTAACAGCCCTATTTTCAAATAAAGTTTCCGTATTTTAAATAAAGCCTGTATTTTAAATAAGTTCTGATTTTAAATAATCCCTGTATTTTTTACTTTTAAATTTTCAAAATTATATTTTATTTACGATAATGCTTTAGATTAAATAGCTTTATAATTCGGTCCTGAGGGGGGACCTTTGCCGGACACAAAACATTCTATGAGTCAGGGTTTGTCTCTTCCTCTTTGGTTACTTGTCTTCCTTCCTTTTTCTCTCCAGACGAGTCTGGCCCCTAGCGACGCGAGAAAAGGAGGAAGGAAGAAAGATAACCCTTAAAGAGAAAAAAAGAGACAAACCACGATGACGTCATAGAGCAGATGTCCGCCGTCCGCTGTCCGCCGAGATAAAGGTTACCCACCTCGGTCACCGGACATTGATAAGCCTCATTTACATATCTAAAGCGTATCTGATATGAATAAATTATAACCATTTAACTAACCAACTACAGTGCTGTTATTTGAAAATACAGGCTTTATTTAAAATACAGGGGTGTTATTTAAAATATGGGTTTTATTTAAAATACAGAGCTGTTATTTGAAAAAAGGGCTGTTAATTGGGAAATACAGGGCTGTTATTTAAAATACAGGGCTGTTATTTAAAATACAGGGCTGTTATTTGAAAAAGAGGGCTGTTATTTGAAAATACAGGGCTGTTATTTAAAATACAGGGCTGTTATTTGAAAATACAGGGCTGTTATTTAAAAAACAGTGCCGTTATTGGAAAAACGGTGCCGTTATTTGAAAATACAGTGCCGTTATTTGAAAATACAGGGCTGTTATTTAAAAAACAGTGCCGTTATTGGAAAAACGGTGCCGTTATTTAAAAATACAGTGCCGTTATTGGAAAAACGGTGCCGTTATTTGAAAATACAGTGCCGTTATTAGAAAAACGGTGCCGTTATTTAAAAAACGGTGCCGTTATTTGGAAATAACGCGTCACACAAGATTCCTAAATATTTAATTACGTCAGAGATATTAAGATGATAAGCTCCCACGGGGGACGGAGGTTGGTGAACATACCTATTCTGGTAAGTCCTTTTTCTCTTAGATTACCTGCTAACATATAATATTTATTGGTGTATTGAACCGTATTTCAAGCTATACCCCTTTTAATATTTTATTATCCATATTATGAAGTTCAATTTTTTGGTTTTCGGGGTGTTCAATTGTTTTATACTTGTAAATAACTATTAAATAATGCTACCTATTTTATACATGTTTTTCATCTAGAAGAAATTTCTCAATTACCCGTATATTGGTTTAATCACGTTGTTACTATGCATTTCAATAATTTATTATTATTAATCTACCTATATATTTTTTTAAAATTAAACGTGTTTAATACTAGGAGGTATTTTTAAATAATTTTTATATTAATTTTATGCTATATTTTACTCAATCTCGAATGCTAATTATTAAACAGTGGTGTTGGTTGCTTTCGATCTGTTTATAGATTCAAAAAGACGTTTTGACTTATTTCCTACCATTTATCTATCTCCTTTAACTATTATGTTTTTCCACGCTATGTGATTTTTTATACCCCACAGATTTGATTATAATAGCAGCCGAAATATATTTAAGTCTGCAGCATCGTGGCGTGGGCAATATTTCCAAAATTAGGGTTACTTCGTGTCTGTTTTTTAAACCTTTACTTATTTAAATTACATTTTTTTAAATATTCGCTCTTGATAAAGGAGTTTAATATTATTTTACTTTTTCTGTTGTGGTTAGTTGTTTTTTTTTTCAAATTATTAAACAAAAAAAATAGTTTAATCTATTTAATATTCGACGCTTAAGCGGAATTTTTCCAGCGGATGTACGAATTTGATATCTAATTATTTTAAACTTTTTGTGGTTCGGGTGCGGTATTGGCTTTTCAATTTATTTATGCTAAAAACCGCTCTTTAATCTTTTTACATATTACGAAATATTGACTCCGGATGTGGATTGGAATTTTTTCGTTTACTGCGTGTTGTGTTTTTGCTTTATTTACTTAAATAATATTGTATTTCTATAATTATAACGGTTTAAAAACAAACTTTACTAATTTTTTTTTGTATCACTTATTCAAATTATACATTTATAAGTTAATATACCTCGGGTAGCCCTCTAGGTTTTAAAGCAATGGCTGCGGGTGGCTCGAATCCTGCCAGGTGCGAAATTTATTTACCTATGATGACGAAATACACTTGATGCTATACTGCTATTATTCATTTATAAGTTAATATGCCTCGTGGCGCAATGGCAACGCACTGGACTTTGAAGCGGTTGGACGGAGCGACAGGTGGTTCGAATCCTGCTAGGTTTTTATTTAATTATTTCCAATGATGAGCTGGTGACATATTTAATTATTACCAAAATGACCCAATGACCATGATGACGTCACAACATGGATTTGACAGGTGACATAAATATAGTTAGGTTAAGATTGTGTAGTGCCCTGAGCCTACGCCCCCGGCCTAAGTGTAGTGCCCCGAGTGCCTGGGCCTAACCGTGGGGGGCCCCGCATGTGACGTAATACCTATGGCCTAAGATTCCTAAACTACCCCTATTTAAAATCATCCTCTATTTTGGGTAAGGGTTGAAGATGGCACTAAAATTGTGTTTTAGGGGCTTAAATTTTCCCCATGTATTTCTTATGGGAAAACAACCCTTATTGGGCTCGTACTAACATAGCATATCTACTGTCGTTTATGGATGTATCAAAAACATTTATTATCACAGTTAGATCAGTAAAAAACTTGTCAAGTCAGAAAAGAACTTGTTCTAATATCAGATCTCACTACTTTAAAAGGCCTAGATTTTTGGATAGGAACATGGCCCTTACTTTGCATACGTTTTTTTTTGTATATTATTTTTTACGAATACTTTAACGTTGCTAGAATTTACAGTACATACTACTTATTTTAAATATTTTAATAGTATGAAAAAAGCAATCGCTGCCAACTAAATTTTAAATTATTTTTTTAAAAAAAGCCCTTCATTAAACCTTTCGAAATCCCAAGGTAGCTCTATATAAAAATGTTTTGGAATTTCTTTGGTGCCTATGGAAATTGCAGGATCAAAAAGGTTTTCTTTGTTCATGCGACAATACGAAATAAATCCAAAATATTTTTTACAAGAAAGCAGCTTTAAAGATATATTTTTTTATAAAATATATAATTTAGGTTTAATGTGTTATATATACAGGGTGTTACTTTAAAAACCTATGCAAATATCTCTAAAAATAAAATGGTCAAAAAATTGTAATTTGGCACAAATGTTATAAAAATATAAGAAACTTGAACCACTATACAATTAAAAAGTAAGTCACCTTCCAGGCCCAGAACCCCAACTTTAAAATTTTTAATAACATCACCCCTTTTGTAATACCTCATAGCACAGTCCTCACTGAACAGTATTCATCTGCACAGGATTTTTTTTTTCATTTCATACAAGTGATAAGAAAACATAATTTGAGCAAAGCACACTATATTTTATTAAAATGCTATTTTGTTTAAATAGATGATCAAAAAGCCTTTGGGTTAAAGGGTTTTGGGTCGTTGTGAATTAATCCCGCATGTCTAAATTTTGGGAGATCTACATCTTACAGGTGTTCATAAAAAAGTACCAATTTAGTAGCGCCATCTCTTATTTAACGACAAAACCTATTGAACAACCAGTACTTATCGCTCTCACTCCTACTTTATAGTCTGATTTTTTGTGATGTATATGAGGATACCACTGTACTTTACACAAGGACTGTGGCGCGGTAACCACTTAAAAATATAACACTAGTTTACAGCCAATTTGCTACTGCAATGCATAAGGAAGTGTTTTGTTAATTTTTCGGTCTCTAAATGCGAAAATGATGATCAAAACTTCCTAACACGTAATATTTTTAATGCTGCCAAGTTAAGGTTTTTCCTAAGTTAGGTTAATTGTGGACAATATGGCAACACAGTCAAAATACAAAATTGTTTAAATTAGCAAACTAGTTGTATTTTTTACGCTTGTTAAAATTAAAAAATGTAAAAAACAGTTGACAATTGTGTTTTCTCGCTTATCAGTAAAATATAATTTTTTGATAAAACACCCCGTATATTGTATTATTATGAAAAAGATCTTTTAAAAAGCTTAACAAAAATACTACATTTAGTATGTCTATTCTTAATAGTTTCTGAAATATGAGCATCGACATAATTTTAATACTAAAAGAGCATTTTTTTTAAATAAACTCCCTTTAATTCTATCCCCAATAAAAAGGTATTTTAATGACCTTTAAAAAAATACCACATTTGTTACGTCTATCTTTAAAGTTAAGCATCCATATAGAAAAAATATTTTTTAATTTCTATTAAGCTTCTATAAGCTGTAAGCTTGCTGCTTACAGTTTACAACTGCAGATATATTGAAAATTGAAAAGTTTTTTTCCTAAGAGCGCACGATTTGAGTGCGCAAGTTGCACTTTTCCGCCCGGCGTGCGGAAAAGTGCAACTTCGCAATTTTTAATATTTTAACTAAAACACACAAAAAAAAACATTTTTTAATTACCCTGTATAATAATAATAAATGATTATGACAAGTCAAGCAACAATATGTAATCTTGGTGATTTTAACACATGTCAGATTTTTCTTCGTTTCCATATAAACAAGCAATTGCACAAATGAATTTCAATACAAACAAGCATTTTTAATGACAAGGCGTTATAGTATCTTTTTAATTAAATAAATATCCGACAAAATAATTTTTTAAAATGAGTAGTTCCGATGAGGAGCTACCAGATTCTATCCTGGATAGAATAAGTTTGAATTTATTACCAGTAAAATCTCGTGAAAAATATGAAAATCAGTATAGTCATTTCGAAAACTGGTGCTCCAGCAAGGGACAAAAAGTATTAAAGAAGAGGTGTTCTTGGCCTATTTTGCGGATTTGCAAAAACATATAAACCTAATACTTTATGGAGTAAGTACTCTATGTTAAAATGTGTCCTCAAAGTGAAAAGGAACTGATTTATTCATATTTTAAGCTAACATCACTACTTAAACACCAAATCGTGGGATACCGGCCAAAAAAATCAAAAACTTTCAAAGAAGTTTCAAGATTCATGAAAGAAGCACCTGATTTACCTTCTAATAAAAGTTGCTACGATTTTTGGATTAGCCGGTGCTTGTAGGAGAGATGAACTTCAAAAATAATGATTGATGACATACAGGATAATAAAAATTTGATAGTGGTGAAAATTCCTGACAGTAAAAATAACACTTCCAGAATCTTAGTAGTGTCCGATGAAACAAATAACGGACTTTATCTGCAATTGTACCGTAAATATGCAAATTTGCAAAACCACATACCCCACACAGACGTTTTTTTACCAGTATAAACAAGGAGCATGCAGTACGCAATGTGTGGGAAAAATTCAATAGGTAAAATGCCTTCAGAAATTGCTGCATACCTAAAATAAAAAAATCCAGAAGAGTACACTGGACATAGTTTTCGTCGATCCTCTGCGACTATGTTAGCGGATTCTTGAGAAGGAATACCAATGTCAAGCGACTTGGGGCTGAAATCAACGGCTGTAGCTGAGACTACATTGATGCATCCACAAATCAGAAAAGGATATGTCGAATAAAATATTGACCATGAACAATTCTCCTCCTGAGCTAAGTCAACCTTTATCAAGCCGTACAATAAGCGCTTCCATAAGCCATCCGCTAAATGAAATTACAGGTTCTGCAATTAATTTCAATATGTAATAACTGTTCTTTTGTTGTAAATTTATCAACAATAATTCCCATTTATAAATATGTTGTAGTAGTTCTTTCAGATTAAACATAATTTAAAAAAGAATTATTGCTTTAATATTGGTATTATCTGACGCTCGTAGGAAAAATTTTGTTCCTAACGCTTGCGCAAGTGACTTTTCCGCACTTGACGGCAGTCGCTGCCGAAGCCTCATGTAGGAATTTGCATTAGGAAGTCCAAGGAATTCGGCAATCTTTTTAGGTAAAGAACCAAAAGTATTTATACCTACTTGTTGTATAGTACATTTAAAATTTCTATACGCGATGAAAAATTAATTGTGATCGATACTAATGAACGTAGGCTTACATATTTACAAAAAATGTTAAAAAACCCACTTTTGTAATATTTTCCTTTAATATTGTAAATATTTTCGAAAAATTGGTTTTTGTATTGGAAATGGCGATTTTAATAAACATCCCTCCTTTTTTTTTAAATAAATAATTTTCGTCATTAGCTTTTTTAAGGAACTTTTCAACCTCGTCTTTAAATTGATGTCCACATTTTTTTGAGATAAATAATTGTAGTGCGCATCATTGAATAAATACTCCATAAAGTAGAAGTGGCACATTTTAAAGATAGCTAGGACGAGTATGCCAAAATAACTTTTTCTTAAATATTCACTACCTTTTTTTGCGCACTAAACATTAAATTTTTTATAATTTTCTGATACAATTTCTTCAAATTCTGAGGAGTTAGTGTGCGTAAAGCAGCTTTTACTTCATTTTGTGCTTCGGTGTTTTTAGATTCGTTAAAATTATTTACATAATAACACATATTTGGGTTTAAAAATATGAAAGTAATACTCTTAGCACTTTAACTGACAAATCGTTACATTCGATAAAGTTTGATTTTTGTACATAACAACCAATAGCCACCTTGTGTATGGTAATTTAAATATTATAGAGATCATAGATAAACTTTTTAAAATAAAATTAATAAGACATAGATTTTACAAAAACCTTGTTTTGGTTTGTCTGAATGTGTTTCTAAACTCGGTCTGCGGCCTTGTTTGTTAATCATCACATTGCATGCCTAAAACACTACTATGTTGCAACATGTATCAAAAATAGCTATTTTAGAATAAGATGCCGTAACAAATACGGAGACCTAGCACATCCCACTATTTTGGTAGCGGACGAGCGGGTGTTCCTTGCTGGCTCCATACTTGCTACAAGGGGGTAAAAGGGGATGTGACTTATATTTGTAAAGAAGAAGATCACGGATTATTTAATTATCTAAATGTTCAAGTGAGTAGACAGACTGTAGACGGATAGACTCGCTGATTCTTGAAGTTCCTCGCCCTTCTTTCTCGTCGATATCAAGTATACCTAATTAGTACTATTACTACGGGTTAGTTCTCTTAATCCTTACCAATCAGATGTCTTCCAACCCAACAACCTTGATCGTTCACTGGTCTGCCGAAGTCAGTTTTTTCTTCCAACACTCGGTTGAGTTAGCTTTTGTCTTAGGTTTACGAAATTAAACTCAAATCTAGTATATCAACCAAAACGTTATATTACGGCTTTAAACTCCAATATTATTAACTTAATTTACGAGAGAGAAATTAAAAGAGTACACTTAAATTGCTAAACTGATAAGATTAATAATGTTATCTGTTATTTCTAAAAAGAGAAAATAATAATAATAGTGATACAATAAAATAATAATAAAAAAATAGTGTAGCGAGAAAACAGTCGTTTTCTCGAACTAGTGCAACTTAACCAAACTTATCTGAGAAAAT
>JAHBCN010021474.1:0-14120 GCA_019359885.1 Listronotus oregonensis | reverse complement strand
AATAACTGACATTTTATATATCCAAGTAAGTTTGGTCACGTTTCATAACAATATTTTTTGTGCTGTTCCTGGTGACGAAAGAAATATATTTAATTTAATGTTAATCCATGAGGGTCAGAATGAAGCTATCCTAACTGGAACAAAAACAGAGATAGTAATTATACTCGGGTCTGATTTTAATTAATTATAAACTAATTTATAGCTTAACATGCTTCTATGTAACAAAATCCCCAAAGGTTGGGGCAATTAATGAGTAACTAGATCAACGATTTATCCAAGTCACTTTAATATTGATGCAATAATGTTGCTATAACTATTATAATAATAATTATTTAGAAGCATGTTAGTGCGTCAGACCAAGAGCTGATCCACCTTATGTGTATATTACATGACACATTTCAGCCTATTTTCCCCTATAATAACTTCGTTATCGTTCCCCCTTAAGGTATGAGATTTGGTATGTTAACTCACGTTAGCATTTTTATTACTTGTGAAAAAATTAAGAAAGTTATGTAAGTGGTTTTTAAGATATTCTATTTTGAACTCGCCGATTTTACTATCGACTGACTGACTCATTGATTCATCAAAATTATGGGGCACTTTCCGAGGGACTAGAAACTTACAATTTTCCAAAATTTTAGTGATATTTATATACAGGCTGTCCCAGAATATGTGGGCAATCTTTCGAAATCCAATAGAGAACTTAAAAATATTATGACAATTTCCCATAATCTTTTTTCCTACCACTCTCCGCTACCGAAATACAGGTACATAACGGACGACCCTGGAAATCGTTTTTTTTTTAAATAACTTTTAAAATAATATGTGTAATTTATTTTTTTTTAAATGAGGGTTACTAGATAAATCTGCTTAAAATGGACCCATTAAAGCATATTTGGCTTATTTAGTTTGCCAGGGCGGACTAGCTCTGACACAATAATAGCAATTTTTTAACACCCAGTACGATAAAGGCTCAACAATATTATTTTTATACTTCAAGTCCAAAATTTCTGTCAATGACGCATCGCTCGCCTTTAGAGTGCCCCGGGTTGTGTGGGGTCAGGGGAATCAATTCCAGTGGCGTGTGAATTTCAGAAAATAAATGATAAAATTTCGTCAAAACATGAAAACATTTTTTACAAGCAAACGTTATTTTCTCACATTTTCATCAACCCTTTAAATTAGTAACAAGTCTATATTATTTTGGTATTATTCGGATTAATGAAAAATGTAATTTTTTTGCTTAATTTTGCACACCTCCTATTTTGAGGTCATAGAACACAAATTTGAGTTTTTTTGGCGATTTCTCAACGTTTTTCGAAAAAAAATTTTACTTTAATTTTACCTTTTCCGATTTTATTTTGCTACATGAAAAAAATAATACAATTTCAGTCTTCACATAAATTAAAAAAGATGTAAAAACAGAACGATAGACAATCCAAGTTACACCGAGTTGCCAATTCACCACCGATCTTGCAAATTCAATATTAAATACGATATTTACACGCATTGCTTCAACAAAAATATTCACTATATAAGAAACACAAAAGCCCTGAGATCATCAGCTTGTAGAATCCAATAACTATTTCGGGTCTTTCGAGTTCCATATTTAGGATTTCCAAATCGAGGATATTTTTGATCAAACATTGGGGGCCGAGCGAAGCAAGGTTCGCATACCTTATAAAAATGTCATAAAGATAACTATTACAACTTGGCAACAGGTCAACATTTTTAGAATGTCGAGTTTAATTCGGACGTAAACGTTTTACCTACTTTTTATTAAAAAATAAGGTTTTTTACGTACTTTTTGAGTGATTTTTTTTAATATTAAAATAGTATGAGTTTTTTAAATATGTTTTCGTGCAAATGATTGAATTTAAAGCAGTATGTCGTAAAATGAAATTAAACAATTATAATATTCTTTTGAAATACTTTAAGAGGCGGCCAAAAACAGCTTCTGATTCATGTTTAACAATGGAAAGTAAGAGTGTGCAAAAATTAGCGAAAAAATCGCATTTTTCAGTGTCCGAATAATTACTAACATTGTTTATTTGCCTTTTAAAACTTTGAATACCGTACGAAAAACTTTGATTTTGGATTTCGTTCCGGAATACCATGGTAAACATTTTTAACCATTATTCGTCTTTTAACGGTAACTGAGTTTTTTTTGTAGGGATAACTAGTTAAAGGTTAGTTAATATGATATCTAGTTTACTGAATTAGGCAACAAGATCAAATTTTATAGCAATTATTAATCTAAATAAGATCTATAAAAAATGACAAAACAAATTTATTTACTACTATTGACGGACATTTATAATATTTAGAAAGTTGTAGAGCAAATTAAAATTTAAACTTAAAAATCTTATCCAATTCAATAATATACTAAATAAAAATCAGAGCGCAAGAAAACCCCGCGATACCCGTTATGTACAATTTTAAAAGGAATGTGTTGCCACTTTAGCGCAAGTTTAAAAAATTTTCTATTTTAAGTGCGATAGCGGGTGGTAACTTATTTTCATTATGACAACTATGAAACGCGGTTATAAGGGGAAAATTATCATAGGCTTAAAAATATTTATTGTTAGATTTTTATTCACCCTGGTTTATCCCTATTAAATGAGTCACTGACGAAATTTTGGTTTAGGTATAGATAGCTTAAACCTTAAACTTAAAATAGTCTGAACAAGCACTTTTTAACAATTAAATCCCCTTATACACTAAATAAGATAAACTATAATAAAATTGGAACAAAACAATATTTATATACTACTATTACAGACATTTATAATATTTAGAAAATACCCTGTAGAGCAATTAAAATTTTAAAATTACAAAATCTATCCAAATCAATAATAACTAAATAAAATCATCGAACAGCACGAAAACCCTGTCGATACGCTTATTTTCAAGTATCTTCAAGTTGTAAACTAAGGAATGTGTGTTGCCACTTTTATTGTCTTTTTGATAACAATGATTTCAATAAATATTGGTGTGCTATTTTAAGTGCGATTGCTGGCTGGTAACTTATTTTCGCGAATTATGACAACGTGGCGATGAAACTTTTGGCCGGTTCACTGTTATTTGAGCGGAAAAGTATATCATAGGCTTAAAAATCATTTACTAGTGTTAGATTTTTATTCAGCCGCTTCCTCGGTTGGGTGGCCGGTATTAAATGAGTCACTGACAGAAATTTTGGACTTTAGGTATAGATAGCTTAAACCTTAAACTATAAAAAAGGTACTCTTGATCGACATCGATAAAATCAACTTTTTACGAGAAATAAAATATGGTTGGTATTTTTTTACATAATGCAGGGTGATTTCTAATTGAACGTCAATATTAAAGAAAGCAATATGTGGTCCATTTTAAGAAGAACACTTCATATGAACGTATGTCCTTAACATCTTAACTTTTAAGATACGGGGTGGTAAAATTATTAAAAATAAATCATTTATTATTAATATCTGTAATACTACTTTATATAGAAATTCGACATAAATTTACTATGTATCAAGAAGCATTTTTTAGTGTACAACATTTTTTTTATTTCCACCAGTGGCGTTCGTACAGAATTTGACCTGCCTATTTTGGCAAATAAAAAAATGTGGTACACTAAAAAATGCTTCTTGATACATAGTACTTTTATGCCAAATTTTATAAAAATATTTAAAGCGGTATTATAGATATTAATAATAAATGATTTATTTTTAAAAAATTTACCACCCTGTATCTCAAAAGTTAAGACGTTTAGGACATACGTTCATATAAAGTTTTCTTCTTAAAATTAACCCAAAGATTGCTTCCTTAAATATTGACGTACAATTAGAAAACACCCTGTATAATGTAAAAAAAAATTACCAAACATGATATTTTATTTCTCGTGAACAGTTGATTTTATAGATGTCAATCAAGAATACCTTTTTTTAGTTTAAAGTTAAAGCTATCCAAAAATAATATTGTTAAGCCTTTATCGTACAGGGTTTTAAAAAAATTGCTATTATTGTGTCAGAGCTAGTCCATCTCTGGCAAACTAAATAAGCCAAATAGGATTTAATGGGTTCATTTTAAGAAGACTTATCTAGTAACCATCATATTAAAAAAATATTAAATTACGCCAAGTATTTTAAAAGTTATTAAAAAAAAAATATTTTTAAGGTCAACAACAATATTTTTGGGGTTTCAATTAGATTCCGAGAGATTGCCCACATATTCTGGTTGTTTCTATCTACCTTATTATCATATTTTTTTAAACATACTTTAAAATTTTCAATTATTTTAAAGCCTCTAGCAACAAAATTTACAGAATTGCATAAACGGTAAACTAAAGTAAACTAGCAGATTTAAGCAAATTTTCATTTGGAAAGCGGAAGCTTGTTTAATGGCGGAGACCTGGCTAATACAGTAAAATTTAATTTTAGGAAGCCAGAGAATGGTGACAATTAGATCAGTGTAATTACTTAAATCTAAAGCCGTAGTAATAATGGAAAATCCATGTGCATTATTTGGTTAATTAACCACAGTGAAGCTAAACGAACTCATTCCATAACAAAAATAATTATTATAATTATTGTTAAAAGTATGTCTTAAAATAAAGAAAAATATTTTATCCAGGCAGAAAAAATACTCTAAGAAAAAAAGAGCTTTTAAAAATCAAATCTAAGAAAATGTTCACAGTGCATGATGATGAAGTTAATTTTTTTATCCCAAATTATTTAAAAAAGTTTGCTCTTTGTAACTATTTTGCTGCCATGAAAGTTTCTTTTTATTTTTTTTATGTCTGAGGTTGCCTATAACTGCTACCTACTTCCTAATTTTACCTATTTTAAAAAACTTGGTCAATTATTTATATTTTTTATATCCACATATGCATAGAATATGTTAGACATAATTTTATAACTCTTTGAAATGATACTACTAAACTCTGTTTAGTAGTATCGAACGAAGACTAATTATTACTCATTTTGGAAGCAGGAAGGGTTTTGTCCACGAAGGTCTTTTATTGTTTGAATCTAAAAAAACAGGAGATTATCACGAATACATGAATTCTGATGTATTTGAAGACTGGTTTTTGCGGATGATCAACTTAATACCATAGGGTTCTGTTATTATAATGGATAACGCAAGTTACCATTCTAAAAAACTGGAATATGTCCCAAATTTAAGCTGGCTCAAAAAAGATATTAAACTGTGGTTAATGCAGAAAAACATTGAATTTCCTAAAGATAGTGTTAAGCGAGAGTTATTACAACTAGTAAAAATAAAAGTGGCGATAAATAAAGATAGTTACACAAATTTTGTCATTGATGAAATAGCGAAAAAACGAAATATTAGTGTGTATCGGCTGCCACCTTATCACTATGAATTTAACCCCATAAAACTTATATGGGCTCAAGTAAAAGGTGAAGTTGCCAGAAATAAAACAAACTTTTTCAAAATGCCATATTATCTAATGTTTCCCCAGAAAATAGGCAAAGATGGGCTACATGAAAATAAAATGTGGAATACGGATAAAGTAGTCGATGACACTGTTGAGCCTTCAATTATAAAACGAGACTTAAATGATTCAAGCAGTGATAGTAGACTATGGTAAGTCCAACTTTTCAGTAAAGTCCTTTTATTAAATTATTTTTAAAAAATTTCAAATCGCAAAAGACTATTTTCCTGAATTAAGGAAATGGTTTATATTTGATTTAGCGTTGAATATTGGAGTAAAGAGAATATAATACTTATTTAAGATTATTTTTAATTTTGGTGACATTTTCACATTTAATTTGTACTTAACATAGTCTGGCATTGTGGTGTATTTTTAATAATCATTATTGTTTAATTATAAATTTTAATTTAGTTTATTTTATTATTTTAATTAGTGCATTTTTAATATTTCAATATTTTATTGTTGTACTTGTAAAATACTTTTTTTTATTGTTTTAAGTATTTTTATGAGGTAAGTTTAAAAGTATTGACGATTGCTAAACAAAAATGTAATTTTATCTTACGGGCACTTAAATAAAAAAATGAAAAATACGATCCCTATATTTAAAAAAAACTTAAAATCTTTTTAACAAAAACCAGCCCAAGCGTAAGCCACTGTTAAGGGTTTTATAGCTTTATTTTGGCCGACACTACGTTATTCTTATGTTGTTCGACCCAAAGAGCTGCCTTATATTAGACCGGGGCGGGAAGGAATACCGGCAGCATTCTAATTGTCTATTGAATCATTGGAAATTGAATTCTAAAATATTTATACCTGTACTAATACAAGAAGCTTATAAGCATAAATTTAAATATTTTATTATTATTACTCTCGCTTGCAACAAAACAAAGTATAGAATAATTATATTACAAAAATTAATAATAATTTTTAAGATATGCCAGATATATTCTTAGGCATACGTATCGTAATCAAAATTTAATTATTAAGGAGATTGCCTATTCCTTGATGCATTTACCTTGCGATTACTATGCACCAATGGGATTAGTTATTAAGGTAATATAGGCTCAGGTTATGTCCATGTACTCGTGTTGATTTAGCTTTACCTCCCCAGCCTACGTTACATAACCGACTATTACTTTATTAGTTTTCAAGTGTAGGCAGATTAACTAACAGCGGTAAAGCGGCAGCTGAAATAAGGGGACTTTTAGGTCCCGTTTTCTTGAAAACTATCAATTTAAAAAAAATATAAGGACAATTTTTGTAGATTACAAAGCGACCTTCATTTTTTCTATTCAGATTGGACCTGTACTAACCTGAAAAATTAAATTTTTGTTCATTTGTATACATGGGATCAACCTAGTAATTTAGCTTTCTTAATAGTTAACCAAAACAATTCAAAAACAAGAAGCATTATAATAATTTGTAAGACCAATCTCACTAAAAACACTTATGCAGTATTTCAAAAGCGGTGGATTGGACGAGAAAGTCTGTTTCCATGGCCTCCGCATTCACCAGACTTAAGTTGTCTTGCTTTTTACTTATGAGGGCGGTTAAATGACATCGTGTTTCATACTTAACCTTCGACCAGAGAAGATATGAAAACCGGATTCGTAATGCAATACGTAACATACTGAGAGCAAAAATTGAAATGACAGTTTTGTCTACAGGTGAGATTCTTTAGCATTTCGAGCATTTACGGAGGAATTAAAAACCTTTCTTTTTTAAATTGGTCCTTTTTAGGACCACAACTTACATAATAAAAAGAATTCCAAAAAAATAGTTTAAAAAAATTAAAATTTAAGGGATTTTCGTATAAAAATTTCTTTGTCCTAAATTTTAGCTTAGGAACAAAATATCGAGATGCCAATTTCGAGAGCTTGTTTAGGGATCATTTAGCTACTTTTTTATAAAAAAAAATAATACCAATGCATTTCATTTTGTTGAGAAAATTAACCGTTTCTGTCGAAATGTCGAAAAAAGCCCCCTAGCGGCGACATGTGATACTAACAAAACTTCAAATGTTATAACTTTAATAGCCTAAGAATAGCTCTTTTCATCTTGCCCAAGTTTGTTAAAATCGGCTAAGCCGTTTCGAAGATACAGGGAGTTTTTTACGGAAACGTTTAAATACCCCCCACCACTTTATTTATAGAGATACATCAAAAATTGTCAAACAAAAAAGGTTCAGATTATTCTCGAATTTAAAGATAAAGTATTTTTTTTAGGTTAATCTAGCGGAATTCACAGAAAGATCACTTTTTTGTGTTCAAGATTGTAGTTAGGCCTCCTAGCGGCTATTTCAGAAACTTAAAACTATTTTCCAGGTTTTTCTCTTGGCCGTTTTAGTAATAACTTTTTTTGCCGCGATGGATGGGTTCCCAGAAACAGTACCTCGCACCCTGTATAAAAAAACATGTTTAGTACCCAATTCTAACAAAGACAAATGCAAAATACTGTGCGACTTCTCTAAATTAAATTATATTATACAACTTTAGCACTCTATAAAATTATGATTGCTTATCTTCTTAAAGCGAACGCTTTGTCTCTGTTACAAATTTAATTTTAGAAACTTGGAGATAAGTTGCCTTTCAGCTCTATCGTCAAAATTGCAACTATCTTTAACAATAAAAGTTTTAAACTACTTTTAAACTAACACGGAGAAAATAAAATCCACTGGTTTATTACGACAAAGTGTGGCTGGCGATGGACATTGAGAGAAACAAATTCTGAAACAGGAGTTGGAGTTAACACTTTGTAATCTTTATAAGATGTTTATGTAGACATACATTCACACACACGCCTTGTGGTAAAATTAAACTGACTATTTTTTTAACTCAAAGCGGAAATGGGACGTCCATATAGACTAGGCAAAGCAAGTCTGAAAAAGTCCAAAATGGATGAAATGAGTATTTTGCGGTGTGGGTTGGCAATATACAGGGTGTCCTAGAATATGTGGGCAATCACTCGAATTCTAATAGAAAACCTAAAAAATATGACAAGTTCCATAAACTTTTTTCCTATGACCCTCCCCTAAGGAGATACAGGTGCATAACGGATGCCCCTGGAAATCGTTTTTGTTTAAATGACTTTTAAAATACTAGGCGTAATTAAATATTTCTTTTGATATGATAGTTACTAGATAAGACTTCTTAAAATAAACAAATTAAATCATATTTGGCTTATTTAGTTTGTCAGGGACGGACTAGCTCTCACACAATAATTTTTGAATAGCTTTAACCTTAAACTAAAAAAAAAAAGATATTTTTGATTGACATCGATAAAATCAACTGTTTACGAGAAATAAAATATCATGGTTGGTAATTTTTTTACATTATACAGGGTGTTTTCTAATTGTACACCAATATTAAGAAAAACAATTTTTGGGTCCATTTTGAAAAGAAAATTTTATATGAACGTATGTTCTAAAGGTCTTAACTTTTGAGATACAGGGTGGTAAAATTTTCAAAAATAATATTATATTCTTATTAATATCTGTTGTAATACTCCTTAAGATATTTTAATGAAATTTGGCATATATGTACTATGTATCAAGAAGCATTTTTTAGTGTACCAAATTTTTTTGTTATTTTCACCAGTGGCGTCCGTACAGGATTTAAACTGCCCATTTTGGCAAATAAAAAAAAAGTTGGTATACTAAAAAACGCTTCTTGATACATATTACATGTATGCCAATTTTTGTTAAAATATCTAAAGTGGTATTAAAGATTTTAATAATAAATAAATTATTTTTAAAAAATTTACCACCCTGTATATCAAAAGTCAAAACGTTTAGGACATTCATTCATATAAAGTTTTCTTCTTAAAATGGACCCAAAAATGACCTTCTTAAATATTGACGTACAATTAGAAAACACCCTGTATAATGTAAAAAAAATTACCAACCATGATATTTTATTTCTCGTAAACAGTTAACTTTACCGATGTCAATGAAGATTACCTTTTTTTTTTAATTTAAGATTAAAGCTATCCGAAAATAATATTGTTGAGCCTTTATCATTGTTAAAAATATCAAATAATTCCGAAAGCGGCGCGGCTTCTTTGTGCGAGCGGCGCGGCTTCTTTATGCGAGCGACAAAGGAAATACACTCAAGCCGCAAAAGACGCGGTATAATAATTAAAGACATTGTCGGTAGTTTTTATATTTTGCATATAGGTGGTTAAAATCGTTTTTAAAAGTTTGGATTATTTTTAAAGTTAGTATGCTCTTAGATTTGTATCAGATAGGTTTATAAATAAAGAAAAAGTTGTTTACGAACCGGGAATTTGATTTTATTCTATTTTAACGTATAGAATTTTCATATGGTGCCGAAACCCGGGAACTTTTTTGTGAATATAGACCTATTTTGATGTAGGTAACGGTAACGTCGGGCATATTCAAGGTGTTAGATACTTAGTGACTTTTAACGTAACGTGTAACGGACTGTAACGAACTTTAACGCTTCTAACGATGGAAAAAACATACCGGGCCGCGTGCCGAACGCAGTTAACGAAACATATAAAAACCGCTGAAGAACTTTTGAATAGTGAATATGAAAACGTTAAAAAATTAAAAGTGCAACACCTTCGTATAAAGGAAGCGCGTAATAAACTGAATGATGCTAACGAACGATACATGGAGACATTAGCGGGTAGTGATGAAAACACATTAAGTGCGGAATGGATTTCTATTTTGGACTATAAGACAGTGCTGTGAAAATAATGGCTGAATTAGACGAAGGGTAATTATTGCATATAGGTACGGTTTTCTCCCGTTTTTGGATTTTTTTGAAAAATTTTTATATAGTCATATTCTAATGTCCTCAGGGATTGCAAATATACTACCGGAGAAGAGAAATTATGTGTTTTAATATATTTTTTTAATTAAACAAACTTACGGGACCTTTGGGGCGAATGGGGTGCTGGGGGGGTAAAAAGCACACTGTAACATGCTACAAAAGATATATCCATTTTCCCAATTTAATTAACGGTTTCAGGTGAAATTTCCTTAAAAAATAAATGATGATTGTTTTTTTTTGGAATAATTTGCATCTTACATTGTAGCGAAATGTTGTCATAATATTGAAAAGGGGCCGGGGGGGGTTCGGATTATGCATGTAAGGGTGTTGCCACTATTCTAATGTTTTACCAAATAAAAAGTAGTATCCGATTGTTGGAAGAGTTATGACACGCAACGAGGGGTTTCCCTTTTCTATCAATCATTCAGAAATTTGTGGATCCAAATGCCCAATATTCATACCGAAAAGAGAACGTGGAGGGACATCAGGGGTGGGATTCCCCCGGGATGGTAGAAAAGACGCTCACTTTGTTGGATCCTTTTAATTTTTTTTTTAAAAAATCATTACTGACGACGGTGACATACATTAGTTATTTCTAGAAATTTCAAGACTGTATCCACCAAATCCTTAGCTTAAGTTTGTTTATTTACATAAATTTTTTTTTTTTCGTTGGTTTCTTTACATTCGGTTACGCGTTACTGTTGTTTTAATTTTATTGTAAAATATTTCAAAATAAAATAAATTAGTTTTATTGATCATCATGGAGTTTTTTTTCGTTCTTCTACCTTTTTTAAAAAAAAGGGACGCTGAAATATAATTGAGTAAAATAAAAAGCCACTTTGCAACCAGAATAACCATGGGCCCCCTTTAAACAAATTAAAAAAAATTTTTTCTAGTCGGTCATGGTTATTTGGTTAGCAAACATTTTTTATTTCGTTCTTTTTTTTTTTTTTTAAAAAAAGGTACGTCTGAAATATAATTGAGTAAAATAAAAACCCTTTTAACCAGAACTAACCATGGGAAAATTTTTTGACAAATTCAAAACTCTTATAGTCGGTCATGGTTGTTCTGGTTCAAACCTTTTTTATTTTGTTTTTTTTAACCTTTTTTAAAAAAAGGTACGTCTGAAACATAATTAAAAAAAATAAAAACCCTTTTGAACAAACCCATGGCCGACCTTTAGACAAATTCAAAAATTTAAATAATGGTCATGGAGTTCTGGTTACAAAGCACTTTTTTTTTCCCGTTCTTTCCTTTTTTTTTTAAAAAAAAGGCGTCAAAAATAATTGAGAAAAAAAAAACCCGCTTTGAAAACCAAAACTAACCATGGCCGACCTTTTGACAAATTAAAACTTTACTAGTCGGTCATGGTTAGTTCTGGTTGCAAACAGCTTTTTTTCCCCCCAATTTATTTCAGACAGAATTCAAAAAATTTGATGGCTCAAATTGATTCAACTGGCACACTGTGAACCCCTAAGATTGTTTTTTCCAAAATTTAAAAAAAAATACACAATTTTTTTTTTGTGCGCACGTAAATTTTTAATTCCAATAAATAACAAAAGGGGTGTGTATCCCAAAAAAATTAACCTTTAATAATAAAATAGAGAAAAGTTTTTAAACAATTACCAAAATAAAAATATGTTTATTTCTAGGTTAGTTGTGGTTATTGTCGTTAGGTTTCCTTTATATTATTTCTCCTTCCCCCCAAAGTTTTTCAATAAAGAATTGTTAAAAAAAAACTAATTTTTTTTTCAGTTTAAAAAAAAAAAGTGGCAACATTGTTTTTTGATAATTCTGGCAATTACCAGAGCGCTTTAGTTAAGACATACGTGAACAACTTTCTTTTTTTAATAGAAAGAGATAGATACATACTACATGAAAGTATGATAATCCCATTGAATAAAGATAAAATTTAATGGATGATAAAAACTATTAGATTTATTTCTAACCTTTATTTTCTTTTTTTAATTTAAAAAAAGGGTTTTTCACAATTTTCTGCGTATTTTTTCAATGGATTTCTGTTTTGTGTGTCAGTTTTAGTGAATAATTATCAATCTATACGTTTTTCCCCCCCAGCCCCCCTATTCGCTCCAAGGTCCCGTAAGTTTGTTTAATTAAAAAAAATATTAAAACACAAAATTTCTCTTCTCCGGTAGTATATTTGCAATCCCTGAGGACATTAGAATATGACTATATAAAAATTTTTCAAAAAATCCAAAAACGGGGGAAAACCGTATATGCAATTGTTACCAGACGAAGTTATTCAGAATTATACACAAGTGAACGACGAACAGGTAACGACAGGATCGCAGGTACCACAGCACACGGAAGAAAATAAATCCAAAATGTCGGTAAGATTACCAAAACTTGAACTGTTAAAATTCAATGGCGCCCCCATCAGTGGGCTTGTTCTGGGAACATACAGTACAGCCATTCATAATAATAACGAACTTAATAGTAAAAGCAAAATTTAGTTATTTAAAAACATTGTTAACGGGAAAAGCTGATTTCAATTCAAGGATTAACCCAAACGAAGCATGTTATCAGGACGCCATTGAATTGTAAAAATAAGTTTGGCATTACAAAAAACTTGTCTATACGTATATAAAAAAACTGCTAGCTTTACAACCTGTAAAAAGTAGGAGGATATTTCTTCATTTGAAATTTGTATAATACAACCATTAACGATTAAGTTGTAGATACTACAGTCTTTAAACATATCTGCAAACCAATAGGAATGATGCAAAAAACAGTAATATTAAAAAGTTTACCATATTTTATGCGTATCGACTTTAATAAATATATTCTAGAGAAAAAGTCAGACTTCTCAGACACTAATTCCGTAGCAAGGGAAAACTAACGATCCTGACATATCATATGCGGTTTTAGATTCCAAACCCTTAATTTTTTAAAAGTAGAAATAGAATCTGTAGAGCAAGCTCAAAATGTCTTACCTAACAATGAAAAGCCGAGAAACTTAGACAGCAAAAAAGACAGGAATAGTTTTTTACCGAAATCTATTAACCCCAGTTGAGGGAAATGTATGTTTTGTTTTGGGAAAAAAACAATAAACTGCAGGTCAACTTTGAGCTTGAGAAAAAATATTTTAAGGTTAAATTTTGTTTTCCGTACAAAATCTAACCATACATCACGATTTTGTAAAAATTTTAAATTTAAAAGCGATAAATGCGAGAGAAAACATGCAAATTTCTTTTTTATCCAAATTATGTCAATAAACTAGTATTTTACAAAACCGTTTGACCTCTAGTAAAGAATATAGATGTAAAGGAAAATAACGAGACCCTAGATCTAAAATTGTTCGCCAATGAAAACTCAAGGAATGTATATCTGCAGACGCAACTGCATTTATAGTCAATAGCGACAACCGTCAAGCTTTCGTGGGGGGATTTTGATAGTGGTAGTCAAACGACATTTATTAAGGAACGGATCTAGAAAGTTAGATTTGGAATAATAGAGACGCACGTGTATCTATAATGCCTTTTGGAATGCCATGTTACGCCTTCAAGGCAGTGTTTGGGGGGCGTTTTAACGTTAGATCAAAATATGATAAAAATTTTTAATACAAATAACGGCGTTGGAAGTTCCGGAGATATGTTTCGATTCTTTTTGCCTCCATCAGTAAATGATCTAGTGATTAATAATTTTGTTGTGAACTTTAAAAAAAGGGGGATACTGGCTTGATCAACGCGATTTTTTGGCATATCTTTATTGATCGGGGGGGTAACTACTGGAAAAAAAATAACGGGCAAAACTAACAAACTGACTGATTCTTTAACCGCGTTGGACACTAAACCGGGGGGGGCTTTAATGGTGTTAACTTTTTAAGGGGAATTCTGTCAATTTAAGTTTATCTAATGTGCTTCAAG